>JAARMF010000438.1:0-16343 GCA_022844705.1 Toxascaris leonina | reverse complement strand
GGGGGGGGGGGGCAGAGGGAAACTTCAGTATAGTTTCTAAGAAGCCATCCGCTAAATACTGTTGTCTGTTGCCCTATGAAGATGAATACCGTCTCTCTCTTCCATCAAAAACGCTGTTTTATTGAAATGAACTACCTCAAACAATTTGGAAAGTTTATGCCATGAACGGTTTTATTTCATTTCATAGGATCCCTTCAACTCGATGGTTAATGACTGAAAATTTTCACTAAGCTCATTGACCCCTACGAACAATTTAACAATGCACGACGGATTACCACCTGATGTTAAACAAGTGTAGCCTTTTTTCAAACAGAACATCGATTGATGAAGGAGAGAGCATGTTCCCTCAAGTGGTCTTAAGACGTGTTCGAGTAGCGAGCAAAGCCAACTCTAGTCCGCTTACAACGACTAAAGCTCTAGATAGAAGCTTGCATTCGGCGTTCTGATATAAACTAAACGAAACAGATGACGTATCTGGAAGATGCTGAAACTAATTAATGAAAAGTGAACAAGGGTTGTTCCATTTACCATATTTTTTCAAATACAAGTCTACTTTTCATTCATCTCTCTGTCTAATAAACACGACGTTATTGCTTCAAAGAGTTCCTAAGTTCGTACTTCTAAGAGTTCATAAATATCATAGCCCTTGATAACTAACGAATATTATTATATTCATGTTCTTGTTAATCACATTTTTGGGTTTTTCTTCTCGCCAGAATAATTTTGATTTTTTTTTTCTATTGCAATTAGGAAGCATGATGTCCCGTTGCGTAACACCGCTGTGTGTATAGAGGGAAATTTTTTACACACTACATGCTGCCCTTAACATGCCCTATACAACGTTTTAAAGTTGAGCCTTTCGCTCTAAAGGGCATATGAACCGTGAAGCGCGTAATTCGATGGAGGCTTCATGCAACGCATGCTTAAACGACTGCCAACAAACGATGATTAATCGACGCAATACACACGTACGTGAACACAAGCATTTGCAATTACAGGTGAACATATTTGTGCATTTACGAGTTATTTCCTCGAAAATGTGCTGTCGCAATGAAGCAGCAATTGAAAGGTGGTTGTATTGCATTGTTCAGCGATGATTGTTCAAGTTTCTGAACTTTTGTTGCAAGATTCATAGGAAGCGCTCGTTCCTTTCAGCACAGGAGTTTTGATTCTTCTTAGACTCCAAGCCATGAATATTTTGCTAACATTTCAAGTTTCGGATCGATAGATAGCAGGGAAGAAAAATTATTTTAAAAAATATCGTCTTTTAAGAAATCGCAGAGAAAGCAAAATCCATCACAAGCCTGAAATTTACTTGTCGGCACAGGCGACGCTTTTGGCACGAATGCATCTGAAACGCAAAAATTCATTGCTGCTGAGACAGTGACGGCAGGTGCAACAGGTCAGCTAATGTGTAAATCTTTTGAAATCGAAATGGGCATTTCTCTGGCGAAAAAATTTTTATGACTGTTTAACTTGATAAATTCCATTACTCTCTACAAAATACTTCTGAAATTTTGTTGCTGATCCTCCTCTCTGTTCGTTAAATCTTAGTGAATTAGCACTTAATTTCTCATCGCTTTGCATCTAGTTATCACGTATAGTAAATCTGGTTCCACTAAATTTAAAAATGAGGGAACAAAAGAAAAGTGCCGAGTGAAATTGCTCAGCTTTAAAAAAAAAAGAAGTAGAATTTAATTCTGGAGGTGCTAAGAATCCAAACAGCAGTGCTGAGGTTATTCTCTTCAAGACCTCTTCGACTAAAATATCACGCTTACAACATTCTTATGTGCTTTACAAACGATCTCCCATTCGATCCTTAGCAGACCTTATTGAATTTTACGAGTGTACATGCTACTCTCAGAAGCATAGACGGTGAAATAAAGGTAAATAATCTTCAGCTAATAATAAGCAGGCATGTGCGTGATGATGGTGATGCTTTCATTCAGGGATTTACGTTACGTAGGTTGGAGTGCTTCACAAACAGTGCTGAAGTAGCAGGGAGAACAGAATAACCGGGGTCAACGCTGATAGCAGCGTCTACCCACCGCCAATATGCCAAATGCAGAACTCCTCGAAATCGAGGCATTCATCGATGAAGCTCATATAGCTGTCTTTGTAGCTTGTGAAGCTCTCCTTATAGCTTGTGTAATTTTAGCACGAAAACAAATGCTTGATATCGCACGAAAGCCGCAGCTGTCTTTTAGGGCATCGGTTTTTTCAAATTTCTTCAAAGAACAGTTGTGAGGTCTACGCAGGTTTCTGAACGATCAGAAGCTTAATGAACTATGAAGTATGAGAGTGAACCAAATGGTGCTAGATACGATAAGAAAATGGAAAAAACATGCCGACAAGAGTGGAACGAGATGATGAATCACAAATCTTGCACGCTTAAAGGACCCGATGCGCACTGCTGTTGGAATTTTATTGCTTAGGAGATAGGAAGGAAACCAATAGCTTCAGCTATACAGCGATGGCTGCTCTTCATGTCTGTCTCTGATTGTAAGTCATCCTAGCGTACCTTTGGATTTGTTAGAACCTCTGACCTTCTTTTATGGTCGCCTCTTCTAACCGACCAGTCACATTTACCACTGATACGAAAATCCACCATCATCCTCATTTTTAGGCAACCGAAATAAGGGAGGCATGACAGGCTGAAAAGCAGTTAATCGAATTCGTTTCAGATTGGGATTCCGTTTTTGCGACAGAAACGAGGCTGATTTTATCATAAATATTCGAGGTACTTCTAATCGAGTACGGGAAGTTTCCCGCTAATAACTTTAATGTTATTTTTTTCATTGCCTCATAGGATAAGAAAAGAAAAGCGATTAAGTTCCACTCACCGATCACATTGAGATAAACGGCGTAGACGGTACTTTTCGGTTCGGTGTTCACTTCACATAAATAGCAACCTGTGTCCGATTTTTCAGACCTCCTATAAACAAAGCACAAAAAATTCAAAGAAATATATGTCTCTACAGCAATTTCGCTGCATCTACCTAGAAAAACCATCCTATAACTCATTTGCTGCAACACCTTATCTCTGCTTGAATTTCTGTTTCAAAAATAATGTTCAGCAGTTCTCATAATGAAACATACGCCATAAAACACTAAGCGATCACTCAAAAATACAACATATTAGTTAATGGAAGTCGTAAGAAAGGGATCCTCGAAATAAAAAAAATTAGAAAGTGCACAGAAAGCATAGGGCCCATGATAGCCGTATGTCACGATTGAACCTCATTAGAACACCCAAACCGTCGCATAGTCGATCATGAAAGTATGCCGGATACTAATATCTAAGAATCGACAAATTTCATCTACGAGACAACTGAATAGATTCGTAAAAAACAAGGCGCTTTGAGTTGATATCACTTTTTTCTCGAAAAAAGACATTTCTTTTTCCGTTAATTTATCGCTGTCTCAAAGTAATGCTATCTTCTTCATGAGTAGAGAGTCTTCATTTGCCTATTGAACTCTCTGACCACTGAATCTAACCTCTTCTCCATTTTCTCAATACTCGAAATTGGTCAGTGAGAGTCAGCAGCAGTGCAAGCTGGCATTCTTCAGCTCAGAAGGGGCCGAATGAGTAAGAAGCCAAATTCTACCCAAATTTTGCACCTTTGGCAGTTAAATTGTATAAAAAGTGCATGATTAAATTATTCCACTTTGTTGACTGAATAATTAAGTCAGCAAGTGACTCACTGTTAATGCAGTAAGCAAATGCCTGGCACATGCACGCATCTAAAGATAATGCTAACCAATACCGATCAGAAATAAGGAGACTTAGTTGTTGTGATTGATTTTTGCCATTTCGACTGATGAAAGCAAATGACCGACCGAGCGAATAAATTCTCATTTAATATGCGAATTAGCTTGGACAAAGAATCGTGTCCGCCGGCTAATTGAAGAAAAACAGGCGCGCAAATGCAGGCATTTAGACGTGGAATGCATTCGCCTCTCGCATTCATTACTGTGTTGCACAAGTGGTTTTGCTTGCAAGGACTGGCTAGCGGTTATGCTTGAATGAGCGTGATCGCAGAACGAAGGTGGCAACTTGCTGAAGCTGTTGATCCCTTCTAAGCGGATTTGGCATAATATTGTCAAGCAGTGATAACTGAATACCCAATTAAACATTTGATAAGTTATCCACTAAAAATAGCTATACCTATCTCATCGTTTTCGTGAAACATTCTCAGCATTTCAATTTATTCTTTTAAACATGGAGAAACGAAGAGGAATTCTGTATGGCAAAGAATTGAACAAATCCACTAATTTGAGTGCCTTTTCGTTGGCTAAAAATATCAATAATTTCATTTATTAGCATCATACGATGGCTATACGTTTAAAGTCTAAACCCTACTAAAGTTGACTTTACCACAAAATCTGAAACGTACGTAGATGAATTTGAACGTCATTTCCTGCAACCAAAGTTTGTCATCTGCAATTTGAATGGTAAACGAATTTCGTAATTGAAGTACTGAGGATACAACAGTGCTGACCGTAAATTAAGGCTGCAGTAAGTTGAAAGGGCAATAATTTCGTTCATAGATTCAGTGAAAATAGTGAATGGATAAGAGTGAACCTCTCACCTGATAATTAGCACCCAATCAGCGTTGGATGATTTGACAGAAACTTGGAAACGTGGATCACTGGTGAACGAACTCTCTCCAGCGGTTAGTAACGCTTCGTCACTGACTCGCGTCCATGCCACCTTAATATTATTGCTGATAATTCGACATTTTTTAGCATCGCAATTTATTTTACCGATTCACCTATTTAAATAGGAAATGAGATAAATGTTTGTTCCACCGCACAACTCGAATGACTTCGCTATTAGGTAAGGTTCAGATAGGAAGTGATTCTTTTTAATCGGGAATACGACGCTTCGCGAAGTCTGCATTCATATTACATTTCAGTAGCAGAAAAACATCCATTTCTGCAGAATTCCTTTCGTTCATTCAGAAAAAAATTCGTATCCGTGGCACTGACAATTCGAGCCAACATTTTTGCATATCCTTAATGCTGCAAATATAAGTAAGCTGATAGGAACGGGGAAATAAATAAGTTTACACCTATCAAAATAGAGGAAACCACTAAAGAGTCGAGTTGAATATTCAAATATATGCAGATTTAGTTGGCGGGGCTGCAAATTAAACGACCCTATAGCTTAGATGTTAATTCAGTGAGCAAATGATCGGCTAGCAAATGCAAGCACGGAGAAAGACAAATCGAGGCATCCACGTTGCGATTTCGACATTATATGTGTTGGGCAATGAGCAGTTTGGACTATCGCTGAGCGGAAAGGCAAAATATAAGTGAAGCATGCTTTTGGCAAGTCACAGCAAGCTACTAAATTATGTCTATTTTTAAATTCCAACCAAAGCCCTAATCGTCGCAAAATCGACTTTAGACCAAGAAAAAAAGGCATACGGCCATTATTATTTGCTTTGTGGGCTCTATGCAAGTATCAAATCCTTACTTTATATTCCACTATTTACTTACAGTACTTCAAACTCTTTGAAGTTCTACGATTTGCAGCGAAAATAAAGAAGATTTCACAAAGGCAAAAGTCAATTCTATATAAACTTGAAGTGCAATAATTCATCATGCAACTCATTCCCCTTTCCTCCACAGACACGTCTCTTCTACGGCTGAAGACACTGAGCTGCACTCTTGTGGGTGTATAAGGTTATAGAGTGCTGCAAACAAATTGTGCACTAATCGGATTACGATATGCAAATAAATCGCTGTTTTTATATATATCCCTAAGAAATCAATTGATGCTCATTCAAAATCTACACTGTTTGCTGAGTGATGATTGATGATATTATGAAGGTTGTGGCGGAATCTAGACGATAACGATTGTTGGACTTCGTGCTTTAGGAAAGCGTTAACGATAAAAACAGACGCACGGTCAAAGAGATGCCACCAATCTTTTAAATTCTGAATGTATGGATAAAAGATTGAAAGGCGCATCGGAGCAATTGAAGCAAATGTGCAGCTGAACTCCACTCACTCAACCAAAACTCCCATGAATGGAGAAAAAATGGGAATGGTGATGGGAATAAAATAGGGAAAATAACGCATTTATATTTTTAAGAATCCAGTTGCCGCTAAAACAAATTCCACGAGAGGTCAATTTCTCGATAAAAATTATGCGCGAAATTTTCTCAACTTTTTGATTTCCATAATTCTGACTCATTAAACTTGAGTGGTGAGTACGCCAGTTGAAGGTGTGGAATACAACGGTATAGAAGGTCAGTCAGTCCGTGATGGGCGCAAAGTATACCCGTCGAACCTTGGACATGTATTTTAATCGCTTCCGCACTGAAACTGCCAGATAAACAGATATACATGCATGTACACGAAGTCTTGCCACAAGTTACAAGAGCCTAAGAATTCTGAAGAAGTTGACGGAGGCTCATTGCACTCGACATGCGTTGAGCAGGAGAGAAACGTGTTCCTAATATATGCATCCTAAAAAAGGAGATAACGCAAATGAGATTTAAGACAAGTTTTTCATACCTTCCAGCTGGAGTTGCATCATTCAGCTGCCTCTTAAGAGACGATATTCTTATAAATTCTTGAGCAAGTGCGTATTTTTTTACGAACACCTTGGCACTTTTTGACACAGTGACAAACTTGCAACCTTTTTCTGATTTAGCTTCTTCTGAATAATGCGAAAAGAAAAGATTTCGTTGATTAGAGCGGGATAGTAGAGCGATGTGCTCAAAAACTTTGATGTCGTTTCTTATGAGTAGACAGCTAGCAATTTTGTGTCTCGACCAACAGCTGCAGCAGTTGCCGAAAGAAACTTCAAATTTCGGATGGGATGTCACTAGCGAAGAACGTTTACATTGATTTTTAAGCGATTGCGGCAAATGGAGCAATTGAGTTGGATGCGAGTGAGCGCAACATGAAACCGGGTGTTTGGCTGATTTACCTCAGCGGTGAAAGGTAATCGCGATAATGATGCGTCGTTACCGGGGGATTAATTATAGTGAGTGCTGAGGGTGGGAGTGCATTGCCGAAATTGCACCAATTAGCCCACAGAGCGCATCGTTGTTCTTTCCTGCGCTCGCCGAAAGGCGTCGTTAATATAGCGCTGCTAAGCTCCAGACTACATGCATCCAATTTATGCAATTAGCGATAGCTATGCGCTAACATCAAAAATTTCACCACATAAAGATTGTGATAGGAGGAGCAGTTCAAACGCAAACTTATATATATATATANATATATATATATATATATAGGTAGATAGATAGATAGATATAGATATAGATATAACGAATGTTTTTGTTATATACCTTGGGATGCGCCGAATCAGATAGAGACGTTTGTAGTGACGTTGGTCTCAATTAATGGCTCAATTACCCAAATTTGAGAGTTGTTACTATGATTATGGCTGAATGAGCAGAAACGTCAGTACAGACATCTCTATCTGATTCAGCGCATCCCAACGTTTATAACAACAAAAAATCCTAATACATATTATTATTATTATAATGCGCCTGAGAAACAACAGTGTCGTCGAGAACATATAGATATATATATATATATATATATATATATATATATATATATATGTGAATAAGGATGAACTCTTTTTATAACTCACATATTGGTACCTATCCCACGAACAGTATTATGCCCATCAATCCTGCCGCAGCAGCTCAGGTTTACAGGACTGTTATACAGGGCTCAAAGCAACCGCTTTTCCACCGATTTATTAGGCAAAATCTTAGATCGGTGTGATTTTTTGCAGCTGCAGAGTGTTGTGCCGATAACTGCCAACCATCAGCACTTGAGAAAATGCTTCAGTAGACGGATAGACAGCGCAATTAACAATAGGGGCACACGAACATGGTCGAACTGTGGTGAACGCAAAGTATCTCAATGATCACATTATGAAACAAGAAATGGAATCTGCGAAAATTTATTAGACATTTGCGACACAAAAAGTTTTGAGATTCAATAAAACAGTTTTGGACCTTTATTTTGCGAACTAAATTAGGTCCCACTACGCGAACAAGAGGAACAATAAACAATTATGAAAAGAGGTTTCGTCCTTTCCGTTTGTGGACAAGCGGCCCCCATTGCATCACCATCAGTTTATCTACCGCGCTTCCACGGAAATTGTGTATTTCCTGTCTCCCCCCTCCCCCTCCTATCGCGAAAACAGTTGGCCATAATTAATGGATTCATGGCGAATAGCCATAGCCATCCTCACTTCTCAAATGCATCCAGATTGGTGAAAGGCCAGCGCAGATTGTGTGCTGCTTATTGAAATCTGATGTGACCTCCTAATTGGGGTTTACGATAGTGTCGGAAAGAAAGCTGTTGTGACGAGGTCGCCTTCAGATACTGCGGGAAAACCTCGCCTTTTCCGCTCAGTTAATGTCTCTAAGCTAATTTTGATACACAGCTTTGCAGCTTAATTAATCTCCATCCGTTTCAGCAGAAATGTGACACAACATTTGATCATTTTCTTTGCCGTTCTCTTTTGTGAATCGGACCTCAATCCATACACCTCCTCATGCCAACTCAAGCACAACCAAAACATTGTCTAGTCAGACTATCTGTTGAAAATTTTTGGCAGTTGTATTTTTCTTCTAATCTCTCAGTGGTCTATGCTTTCTCTTCTCATTTATTAGGCGAACATTGTGGTCGATCAGTTCTTCTGCAATGTTGATGCTTTATTGTGAGGGAATCACTGTTACTACTGGAAGTAACTTTATTGTTGCACGAATTAAAGCAGTAATTAAAACTTGGCTTTGATTATGGAATAAATGGGCACTCTTCAAGAGTAATTAAGAAATACTTCTAGAATGATATCTTCTCGTCACCGGCTACTTTATTGGCTACAGAAAAACTAGCAGCACTGAAATCTTCCTAATTGGATATTCCAGGCGTTTCAAACCTTTTGAAAGCGATCGTTCTCACGAACCCTAATCTAAGAGGAGCTGATCTGCATGTTTTCTAGTGCTAGTAGCTTTTCACAGTAATTGAGAATGTTCGGTGGAAGTCGTTGCTGTCAAGCTAAGGAATTGAAATGAGTTGAAGCAACTATTCTTTGAAATGTTCTCTGAGACACGCTTTGACAAAGTAAAGAACAGTTTTAATTTTTGATAACTTCTTGCTGAATTGGAAGCACTGTTGCTCAACTGCTTGACTGTCGCCTTTCAGACAGCGGTCAAACATTGTTTCATCCGTTATTTCTCACTCTCCTGCGGTTTCCCTAACAACTGTTCTGCATGACTTCTCATTCCGGAATGTCTCCTGCGAGAAGATTGTCTCCGCCCAGCGTCTTCATGTTCCTTCGACTACTTCTGCGAACACATGCCCCTCTTCATGCGGTTTTTTGGACTGGAAATGGCTACGCATATGTTCCAAACGTTCCTCATATTTTGGGCTAGCAGGGTCTCTCTTTGACCTCCAGTGGTGCTGTGCTTTAAAAATCCCCTGGGAAGAGGAGAATTTTGGAACACGGCGCCTCCCGCTGACGTCTCACTGTCCAAAAGCAATGGGTCATCTTTCCGCTGAAGCCTTGTTGCGGAGATTCCCAAGGAGGTGAGAATGAATACTGAACACTAGTCTTTGCCATCTGATCCTTATAGTTTATTCCCATTTTTCCATTACGTACCCATTTGCGCATTCAAACGCTCATCTTGAATTGTATGATGCGACCTTCTTGAAGTTCTATTTGAATAAAAATGACTCCTCATGGTTTTTCATTCATAACACTTTTTCCCATCCGGTGCTTAGTGAAAATTACATATCCTGCCAGCTGACATCGTTCTTATTAGCCATACTTTCCGTATAATCTTTTGTGGGCAGATTGGAAGGGGGTCGGAGTTGGAGTGAAGTGATGGGGTTAATTGCTTTCACTTTCAATGTCTCCAAATTTTTGGAAGTTTCCATATTCCCTTCGCGTCTCGGAGAAGGTGTCGGCGAAAGCGAATATTCTCTTAGTGATTTAAAAATAATAATGCAGTAATAAAATATCAAGATTTCTGTAACTATGAATACGATCACAAATTCTATAACGATCAGCTGTGCAACAATGAGAAAAGACCTGAAAGTAACAAATATCCAATTTCGAAAAATATTCTATGAGGTAATGAATTGGGTCATGTTGGTTCTACTGTTGGCAAATGAAGCTAAGAAACGAATACTCACAAGGTTGTGACTAAACTGAGGGATAATGCAATGCAGGTAGGCAGGCTCATGCAGCGTCACTTGTACAATTCGATGGCGCCTGAAGCGAGGGGTTTCATCATCGGTTCGTTCCATCATGAGACACTGTTTGTACTTATCCTCCATCTCTGATGCGTGTTTCCCTGAAAGAAGGTTTTCTCCTCATTCACAATTAACGTGCCACTCGGCCAATAATGTATTTCGACTGTTTTTATTGCATTTTATGTTTTTTATATTGTTGAGGCAAATATGGCTATAGAAACTTGAAATACCATTAAAACAAATGCGTCTTCAAAAATCTAAACAAGCTAAATGAGTGGCGTTCTCGACGGCACTAATATTCAGTTCAAATCAATTCGGGTACTAGCTGAGTGGCAAGTTTTTGAAAAGGCGCAAAACGCGTAGAGTTATAAGTGGAGGATTATCACAGAAAGTTTGAAGTTGCATGAATTCATGAAGAAGCCGCCACATTTAAGGTTGAATTTCGTAGAAGTCGTTGCTCGGCTTCACCCCTTCAGGACGAGTGTTCACTTGTGCTATCCCAGAAAAGCGTCTCAAATATCTGGCGCTCGTTGCTGAGAAGTGCACCATTGATCGCCGTTGATCTTTTTCGTTAAGAGAAAATGCGACCATTAGCGACTAAGATTTCTAAGAAGCAAACTATTCCAAATGAATCTTATTAATATGTCCCAGGTCTCGTCTTGCACCGTTAGTGGTGACGATTTCATCTCGTATTGCTGAAAATTTGTTGTCTTCTAGAATGTTCTCTTTTTTTGATCTTTCATATCATTTCTGTATTAACAATAATCGAATTTTTATTATTATTATTATTATTATTATTACTGTTACTTCTCACTAACTTCTGGGCTCCAGTTTCCCTTCATGAGTATTCCGCTTTGGAGCCCATTTAGCATTGTTTAGATTCTTTTGCTTATGCCTTCATGAACAACTTCGATTGTTGTTATATAGACCTGGTCACCTATACAATAATAATGAAAGTTGTATAGGCAATCAGGTCTATAGGTGTATACATACGTTACTGCATGAATAACATTGTATAGGTGTCGGTATGACTTCTTATTCCTCTCTCAATAGAATGAGCAGTCATATTTGAACATCGACCACTCCTTCTGCTCACATAAATCCATCGAGCAAGCATTTTCATTGTGCTATGAACGCTCTAAGCCGCAAATCCTATAAACATAGAAATACGAATGTTGTATTTCCGTTATGTACTGCTTACTGCATATGCTCGCATTTTTATGCGTGAAGGACATACAAAGTGGGCGAAATTTCATATATACATATATATACCTTTACGAATCAATGATTGGAAGCGGTATGAGCTTATTAGCGTAACGCATGCACATGTCACTGCAGGTCAGCCAGAAGTCAAGAGGGACCCGACCACTTTTGACACTTCTACGGATTATGATCACATGCAGAGGATTATACCCTTCTTAAAGAGTGGATCAGCGCTGCATTGAACCACTTAAGAATGCCCTTTGAAGGAGAGGATGTAAGATGATCGTGATGAAAATTTGCATTTAAATACGTGTCAACATTAATTAACGAAATTGAAATTGAACAGCGAACTCGAGATTCATCACAGGACCTGAAACAACCTGAAACAACCTGAAACAACCTGAAACGTCATTCGGTCTCTCGTCCGAAACGATCAAATATCCCTCACTTAACAAATGAACTATTGGGTTTGTATGTTCCCAGTTCGAAGATATTTCCGTACGAACAGAACATGCTTGGGCATGCTTTCACAACAGTAATGCACGCAACATTCAAGCTTCAGCTTTTGTAGACCTTTATTCTTCGAGCATGCTGCGTCTGTACTTTTGAATTTAGCGCATTACATATAATGACCAGCTTCTTTTAGTTTGCACTTCAGCTTACAATGTTTCTTGACCGTACCCAACTTTATAAATTGAGATAAAATATGGAAAATCATTTTGAAAGATCACTTTGTTGAGATGCCAAACCTTGGAGTAGAACTCGAATAAAAACGTAGTGGGGAAATCTTGCTCGGTTCAGAGAGTGAGCAATCTACCAGGAATATTGAACACAGTAAAAATCTACCGCGAATACAATGTGATCACCGTCGTTGCCATAATTTATTTGAATCAACTGAAGTATTTAGACATTAGGAGTCGTTTGCGTTTTCCAGCTTTAAGATAGGACATGCTCTTAAACTTTTTAAATCCCGAAGTCGATTGTATCGTCAGAATTTGATTTTTCAATGAGGGCGTTCCCAAAAAAATTTCGTTTAAAATACTAGAGCGCTACTTGAGGAATTCACTTCCGGTAATTTTACGCTTGGGTTTAGCTCTTTCACTTAGCCACTCAGCACCCGGAATCACATTTACAAAATCGACCGAACATGCATAAATTGAATCGAGCGCCGTTCATCGTTGCCCTCCCGAGGGTGTGCATGCAACTTCTGCATCACACTTATTAGGCCATCGAATGTATGTTTATCGAGTAATATGATCCGCGAGTGGTCGTTATAGTAACTGCTCAGTGATGCTGCTCCTTCGATGACGAGAAGTGTCACCCCACTTTCACCTCTTACCCTCCAACCATCAGCTTGTCACCATTATATGTCACGCAATAGTCCACTAGCACTTCAGTAATATCGCTGAAAGGTTGCAGCGGAAATCCAGTGACCTACCTGGCGCGGCAAATTGCATATACAATGGCTTCTGTTTTCTGCGCTCTCTGCAAAATCGCTGCCACTATCTCTATGGCTTCAATATAAAATCGTAATTAAATGGTATGTGATTGCTCAGTGGGCACATACTCAAACTACCTGAGTATTGCAAAGCAAATTGGGTGACTTCCTTGCAGAAATCGTGATACAACGCTGCTTTTATCTTCATACTTTCCACATTTAGATCCCATTCTGCACCTGTCACACATTCTCTTTTGAAGATATTTCCTCTGCTCTTATAGATGCAAATCTTTGAATCGAAGATCGGATCAATGAGAAGTGAAATATCGAAACGAGTATCACGCAGAGATGCTGCTTAGATGTGGTGCAATTCACCAATAGCGCCACTCTTCTAGAGATCGCCAACAAAACTCCAAAAGCATCAAACAATCGAAGGCTCAATTCTTCGCGAAACTATCCCATCACAGTGCCCTTAGCTGAAAAAGATGGAAGTTCTGCGCATCAAACTAACTCAGTGGCAAAGACGAAGCGATGCTGACAGACATGAACGATTGATGACGTCGCATTCGACAGCGGATGAAACGCAGTCATATCAAACAGCGATCCTTTTACTTTTGCTTCCAGGGGTTTGCAGCACTCCCTAATATATGATTAGTTAATTATTCATGAAGATTGCCAGCCTATCTTAAACACGGGCTCAAACCTCAAGCTATCAAAACTGATCAGAAAAATATTGGTCACGCTTTAAAATGCTATTTCAATTTGTGTAATTATGACCAATAAGGCCCTAACTGTCTTCTGTTTCAGGTTTTCTTGGAACAAAAGGCGCTGGGGCACATCCATGCTGCAAAAAAAGAACACGAAGAGGCACAACGGGCAAAGAACCCAAAATTCGCAAATTTTGGCAATATTTCTTGCTAGCTTCAAATACAACGATGTCTGCGAACGGTTATGTTAATATGAAATCAAGCTTTTCTCTTCATAGTTATGGCCTGCAGGAGCTTCCAAATTGCGATTGATATCCGTCTCCAAGTTGCAAGAAGTCAACCTGACATATGTCTCTAAGGTGGCAGCTAAGTGGGGTGATGAGGAGCGTCGTTGTGAAGGGGTCTGAAGAGGTAGATGGTTGTTGAGACACATCTCGTGTTTCATTTTGGCAATCAGCTTCAGTTCAGGTGTCTATCAATAATACTGCTTGTTTGCAATGTATACTTTAGCAAAGCAATTTGCAGCATGGTGGAAATAGCGGGGATTAGCCGTTAAATGTAGTTATGGCTCTGATTGTTGGAATAAATGACGTCATTCTACACAAAATTCAATTTTCACTATTACCACAACTCGTCAGCCATTCCGAAGTTATCAGCTAAAATTTCAGAAAATTTATCATTTGACACAGCTGATATATAAAGTTGTGGATATCGGAAATGTTTGTTCTCTTGAAACGAGCAAACAATGGCACACAGTTGTGCGGAATTGTCATCATCAGTGATGTCAACCAAGCCAGAAAATATTAAAATGATACGATAAAAAACCGTTAAAGTATTTACGAAAGGTAAAAAAATGCACTCTAATCGGTTTATCCAAAAATATCTCTTGAAACCTTTTTTAAAATGTCATAAGACTTTACAGCTAATCAGCCCTTTTTTAGAACATACTCAATTAGATCGATGCCCTAACTGTTAATTAGCCCACTATTTTGACAGACGTTGGGAGAGTCATCGCTCATTGCTTTTGTATATTTTGTCCGATGGCTAATGCTGTCAACTAATCTTTGCATCACTGAATTGCTTTTCAAGTGGCAAGCACTCGTATCTTACCGATTGCAGCATTGTTCAAATCTTTGCAATCGTTCCTAATATGAATCGAATTTGAAGATGTGCGTTCAGCAGCTCAAATGTTCCTCACTGAGAGATAATTGCATCGTCGAGCACTCACTTTCATTCATTCGTTTATTGATATCCCTCCTGCGAATCTCTACTCACGAAGCAATCATAAAATGCTTTTGACTTTAGTTCTAATTGGATAGCCTCGAATATAGCAACGACTATATTAGGTTATGAGCTACTTGACATCCTCAAAATCACTGTTAGCAAGTCGTTGTCATTCGCAAACTAGTCCAGAACGGGAAATGAAAGGTGCAACTAGACATGGGGAGGGGGAATAGAGAGGAAGAGACAGGGTGGAAAGGAAGGAACAACTAGACATGTAGCTGATCTCATTTTGAAAACGCTGTAGCTGGTGAGGCTATCTTGGCCGGAAAAGTTTTCAAACAAGTCTGATTGACGAAGAAACCTAGTCAAGTTGATCACACTTCTAATCTAAGATCTCGCAGCAAAAAACATTGAAAAAGTCTTGCTAGGATCTTGCACGAACAGTCAGGAAGTATGCTTGTCCTTTTGTCTGTGCCACTGATTTTGAGTAATAGCAGATGTGTAATGAATCCTCAAACTTTTCATCATCACCTTCAAATATGAATCTCACTTATATCTCAAATGAAACCATCATCTCATAAACATGCGGCCATCGGATTATAATGAAATATTACTCATGTAACCGAAGGGATGGATGTTGCGAGAGGAGAAGGTGAATGAAACGAAGGGCTACGGGACACAGATATAAGCGTGGTGTGCTCAATACGCAGGTCGATTCATAGCAAGCCGGATACGGCGCTACGCGGCACGTACTTGAAGTTGTCGATGATTGGCAAGTAATTGAGCACGGTAATTGAGTGCATCTCGGGATTCGTGTTCGAAGCATCTTTGTTCGTCTCGAGCAGTCTCCGTCTCATTTCGGTATCACAGGCAATCGTTCCAAGGCCCACTCAATAATCGCTCCCCTGAGGGAAATACATCGACTTCTGCAAACGCACACACAAACACATACATACACACACATAGATGCGTTCGAAGCGTGGATGGCCAGCTGCTTTGCGGCTTCGCCACTTAAGTTCGATAACGCGTTTGATTTGAGCGGTTCTTCCCTCGCTTTCCATCCACTAACGAATCCCATGAGCGCTTCACATCATTATTGAATCAAAGCATCACGCCTTAAGCCACTTGCTTTGAATCAAGAGTGGCATTTTTTGATGCATGAAACAGAGTTTTTCATCGTTTTTTTAACTGTGCCATAAAACGCTTGACTGTTTCAATCCATCAATGAACAACAGCAGCAATCGTGGGACTTATGCCCCAGTAAATAAGAGTATGGAATATGACCAACGCTGACGATTTGCTTTAAACAACCGAATTTTACATATAAAACGGTTGTTTCGGCTATCGCAATTTTGTTTCCAAGCCAAAGCGCAGAGTCTGTCAAGTGAACTGGTGATTGCGAGTCATGTACAGCATTATACAACAGACCATAGTATAGTGTAGAGATGCGGAGACACCAATTTTACTGATTGGAGGTTGTGCAGGAAAAACATTTC
Organism: Toxascaris leonina; assembly: GCA_022844705.1. Classification (NCBI taxonomy): domain Eukaryota; kingdom Metazoa; phylum Nematoda; class Chromadorea; order Rhabditida; family Ascarididae; genus Toxascaris; species Toxascaris leonina. The sequence continues at coordinate 30 of JAARMF010000438.1, read as the reverse complement.
AAGGCTTCCACTCCCCACCCTTTCCTTTCA
>JAARMF010000437.1:66560-80860 GCA_022844705.1 Toxascaris leonina | reverse complement strand
AGTTGTCTCTGCCGTTCATGGATATTTGGCGTTCTTGTGACAGCAGATGCTTAAAAAGCTGATATATAGGATGTTTGCACTCGTTTCCTTGCATTCACGCCGAAGATCGTTACCTTTACATGCGTTGTTCTGCGGTCGTAAGCGATTGGTCAAGTGCAAATGTGATAGGCGAATGCAGAATATGTGCTATTATTTGCATTGAATATTTGTTTGTATGTGTTTTGCAATCTTTGGTACTTTGCTTTGTGGTTGCCGTCAGATGATACGTGATGCGTATATATACACCAACTTGCGGCATTGCAGTCTGGAAGTGCGTAGCCAGCTGTTGCACAAAGGGATGGGTATGTTTTCTCGTCGTGATGCCCGATGCCTGAGGCATTACGATGAAAACTACTTGGACTTGTATTTTTTAATAGATTTTCGTAGTTTTTCTTTCGTTGATGCGCAATAAAGCAATTAGGGAGTTGTGTCTCATCATATGTATACGTACACGTTCCGCCGATCAAAAGTTACTGCTGCGATTGAGGAAAGCTACAACTTGGAGTAGGGGTTTGCACTCGTCTATCTCCCTCTCTTACTTCCTGTTGTGCTTTCGACTAAATTTGAGGGAATCTTTTGGATAACTCGAAAGTTGTAGACAGACCCGCAACGATATTAAAACAATAAGTGACTGCGTTATGTTTCGCAGGCAAAACGTCGTCTGCAACTCTCTTCGCTATGTTTCTTCAGATGATGTTGAGCTGCAAGTTACTAGAAGTCAATCTGAAGATCTCGTAATGACTTATTGCAAGATATGGGAACAGAAGGAAGAAGGGCTCGCTAGGTGCCAATATTATTTCTTTTTTGTATAACGGATTTATTTTTATATTTTTTATATTGGATGCTTTTTTTGTGATAAGGTTACAAAAGATGGAGGGAGAGTCTGTTAGATTACATGCGCTATTCTTTTTGGTTTAGGAGTGTTTTAAAAAATAGGGGGGGGGGGGGAGGGGGGTAGTTTAGCCGTTGATTTTGGCAATAGTTTTGATTTTGCTCTTTATATTTTGTTGAAAACAATTTTACGTGAGTGATTTTTGCATTTTTCGAATTCGAAGGTGTTATTTACAAAGTGGAGAGGAACACTTCACCATTCATTCTCGCTAATCCTTTCCTTCAGCTAATAAATTTTCTTCTCCTTTCTATGAGCTTCACATAAATAAACACTGCTTCACTCAAAAGTTTTTAATCCCATTTACAGCTGCATTCATTTTTCACTCCTTTTTAGGCAGAAATGTGTCAATGCTTTGGGTACATTTTGTTTGAGGAAGTCGAGATACACATTACTGAGGGAATTTCGAAAACTTCAGCGTTGGGGTAGCCTACCCACAAAGTGGTTTTATGTCTTCGTTTAACAACAGCTTCGTAAACCAAATATGTCTATTTATGCGAGTTCAGAAGGTGACGCTTACGTATCCTCTCCACCTTTCGATCCCTTAGGTTTCTTTCCAATTTCTCCCTCCCTCCTCTAGGTCCCCTTTCTTCTATTCCCATCCCTAGGTTTCTGGCAATCCACATTCTCGCTGCAGTAAGTGCATCCCATCTAGCTTTCTACTTCCTTTAGCCGTCGTATAAACTCGATCTGTCGTAGCCGCATAACATTATCAGTGCTTCTGACACTGCTTATCTTAATAAGAGAATAGCAGTTCGAAAGAAGGAACTAAGAAAATGAATGATGGGAAGTTGGGGGGGGGGGGGGNGGGGGGGGGGAGAGACTGATAGGAGAAGGGTAATCGGCTGAAGATCACTCATCAGGATACTACATTAAAATATTTCTTTCGTTTCCTCTGCTTACCGAGGGAACGAGCAAAGGAAATGAAAGAAATTTTGAAACATTTTCAAAAAAGGAACGATTATTAATGAATCCCAATGGGGTTTGTGAGTTGAGTTTCATTTTTATATACACATTAGCACTTTTCTTTAGTTATTAATATGACTTTCTTTCTGCACTGGTCATATCGATTCATTTGCATTGAAAACCGATATCCGTGGGCTATTATTTGTAAGGGTTACGGTGAAGGTTTGTATGATGCAGCAAGACAGTGCTGATGATCAGTGAAAGTATCTCATGGGAAGGTTGCCGAGTGTATCTTCTAAGGGTAATTGCGAATCTTTTGTGTGGTGATGGAGTTTGTCGCATTTGAAATTGTATTCATGTCGATCTGTACATTATGCCGATTGATCGACAATAACGTTTGTTAGCTCAGTGGCAAGGTGTTAGATTTGGGAAATTATGATTCGGGCACGGCTCTAGTTTACAAAGAAACCTTTTCCTTTGTGAAGCATGACGTCATCATCTCGGTCGTTGTACTTCCGTCTTTTTTTGGTGTAACAGCACAATGCATCTACTTTGTTGTGTAAGATATTACACTCGGCAGAAAATTATTAGGCTAATTAAGAGGCGATTTGGTTCGCTAACGGGTTCTGACGGATTCTTCTGAATAGCTCCGAGATGATGTGGTGTAGATGTGATGCGATGTGAAAAAACGTAGTGTAATGACACATTTGCAATTGGCAATTCATTTTCGTTGTCGCATTAAAGCTGCATGAAATCATCTCGAGGTGTTAATAGTGTGAATGTGATGCTTTGCTTGTTTGAGAATTGAGACGATATGCAACCAGTGAAATTGAGACGATATGCAACCAATGAAATTCCCTTTGAAACTCATTGAATAATTAAACTTGAAAAGTTTTACGGTTGAAATTGTTTGTGGCAGTGGTCATTTGTTTATCACTGCACCAAGCGGTCATTTTTTTTCAAGTCGGAGGGCGGAAACGTTGACAAAGGAGAAGGGATCGCCAGTGGTCATTCGGCTCAGCGGCGAAAAAAATTCAACTGAAATTGTGTTCTATGAATCGAAAATCTTCATCATCCTACACTGACAAAAAGAGTTCATTTTGAAATATTTTGAGGGTATATTTGGCATAAATATAGTCGATACTTTTATGTGCCATCTGCATACCTGAATATACTCCATTAATGTGTGTTGGTATGCATTTTACATCCTCATTTTATAACATTCGAGGAGGAAGTCAGTATATTCAGGAGCGAGCAATGTATCTTGGAATTTCCAAGCACTACACTGAAGTCGTTAAGAGATTCACCTTTCCGGCTTTCCTCCCCACCTCCCTCCCCCTTCCCTCCCCGCACTCGTAATTTTTTAATAGACTCCATATGTCATATATTTTATATATATATTCCATATTTCATATATGCTTCCATTTTTCAGCCCATTAATTCGAAAGTGGACAAGCAACAATTTTTAACACCACAGAATTAATATTTAAGTAATCCTGTCCTCGAACATGACGTCATCTTAGTGGTTTGCAGCGATAAATTGTGTTCGCTGGTGATTTTGAATATGAATGACACCGGAAAAATTCTCACTTTAGGATGATTCTCACGTCGGGATTTTCATTTTTTTTTATTTTCTTTTTTTGCTGTCCACTTCCCTTAACACCTTGAAATGCTGAGTTGAAATCGAAATCTATCACTGAGTTATTCTATCAGAGGGCGGTAGAGGGGATTGCCTTTGTTTGGTTGCAATCAACTTGCTGAGATCCGTATTGCTAATTCTTAAGGGGTTTGATTGCTGTACATAGTGCATGCATGCATGTTTCGATAAGCAGTGCTCACCAGCTAACATGATGGTCGTGGATTTAATCGTAAGCTTAAAGAGGAAAGTAATAACAGTCAACATTTGCTATGATTCTTTTGTCGTTGTGTAGTGGACATTTCCGCTATGGCATATGTTGTAGTTGTCTAGTGGAACGGACATTTCCGCCATGGCATAAATATCTCGATATGTTATTTGCATATAAATTGATTCGACAGTGCAATATGGTACGATTTGTTTATGTTCGTTTATTGACGTTCCAAATGTTGGATCTTCTTTCTCTTTCATTGCAATTTGTTCAGTGGATTCTTATCCTGCTGAACAAATATTGAGCTAATTCAAATTATTTATGAAGCAGGACTTCATCGGCATCTGAATCGATTTCTCGCAACTTCCGGAATGACCTCCAATTTTTTTTTTTGATTCACTTAAACTCGTTACACCATCGAATGTAACGTTATTTTAAAGTTGATTGGTGTAGTGATCTTTCACCTTTCTACAGATGCCATTTTTTAGATCATCACTCTTGTGTAGTTTATTTCGCCTATTGGGAAGGATTGAAACGATTCGCGAAAATGCTGAGATGTTTGGGGATGATTTTCACCTATACTGAATTTGTGAGTATATTAAATTCCATTGGTTCCTGTGAGGTCTTTCGGTTGAGCAACTCGTTAGTCGTTGCCGTACGTGTGCCTCTGCAGTAACTATGCCGACCTGTATGCTATGATGTGTGAAGGGAAATAACCGTGCGCTTGATTCATCAGGCACAGAAGTAGCGCTCTTCTTGCCTAACAGGATTGGATACAACTCATCTCTCCTAGTTCCCTGTAGTTTATGAATTCTTTCTTTTTTTTTGTTTTAAAAAAAACACTCAAGACCGTCAGCCATGCTGGTGAGCTATTGAAGGAAGCTAGCGTTTGTATCTGGTGAGGTATTGAACGTAGAGAGTAGCTGTGCAGGTTGGGGGGCGGGGAGGGGAGGGCATCGAGGGCCTAAGCCTTAACTCAGATTATTGAAAATAAAAACCATTTTTACATATTTCCCCTTCCCTGTGATATAGAAAGAATGCTTATTAAGGTACGCTAGCCTATTACTTATTATTTGAAGTGGCGCTAACTTGTATAAATAATTTTAATGGCGCCGTCGACATGTTGGTCGCATTAGATTAACTGTTCATGGCCTGTGACATCTTGGGAATAAGATGGCCTATGACATCTGACACCTTTGTATAGTGCTGTGGGAAGTTATCGACAGCGAATAGAAATGGTGCGGTTTGAAGTGCCGTTGAAAATTCGCTTTTTACCACCAACATGAGTCACATAAGTCATGAAGACTATTCCAGGAATGAAAACTGCAGTGATCAGCTGATCGCGACATTAGTTCATATGTGGACATTTGCGCCGTATCAATGAATTTCACAATGTTATTGCCGATTCATTAAGAAGATAGAAAGAGCATGTGCGCAGTGCAATTTGAGGTTTTAGTGGAATTTTTATGGCGACAGTAAATTTTTTTGAAGCAAAAATAGAATATTTTACCTTTTTTATTGATCGCAAAGGTTCCATTTCCCATCGGAAAATATTTTCGGAGAGGAGAGTGAATAATTGGCGAGAGCCCTTCAAAGATCCTATTTAACTATTACTTCGCAAAGAAGCATCTAGCACAATGGATTTAGAGTGCTATTGTTTAGATGTCTCCGTATTATCTTTAGTGACATTTCTGTCGTCGATTGTTTTCCTTTTTTGACTGCTCTTTTGCAATTTTTCTTTTTGTATTGCCGTAAAACTGCAAATATTGGCAAAGTTCCAAGGTTGCAAAACGCACTGTTGCAATTTGTTGATTTTTGTCGTACCATCTGACAAGTTCAACTCGCAAATCACTCAATGAAGAGTTTTGGCATTTAATGCATTTGAGGTAACGTTCGATAGGCATAAATGCACCACGGGGGTGGTCTCCCACTTCCCTTCTTCACGCTGATTTCTCATTTTCGAGTTAACTGCCGTATATTCAATGATGTCAAATATTTTCACGCATTTAACATCTCTTTTGTTTTTCATTTTGCAATGATGCTATCAATAACGGAACTTTCGTAAATATTTCCGTAAATATTCAGAGCGGACGATTGATTCGAGTAAAACATAAAGGTAATATTCCGTATTTCGTATTATTTGTGGATACGATATGAAGGTGACCGGTTGGATGTAGAGAATGCAGAAAACCAACCAATTTGTCATATTTTTTAAATTCATTGAATGAGTTCCGAATTGAGGTCCACTTCGTGCTGTCCTTATTTGATAGCCTCTTCAAATAATTGCGATGAGCTGAGCATTCGTTTATTCTCGCTGAGCGATGTGTGAATGCAATGCAGTTGAACGATGTATGTGATGTCGGTGTGTTTTGGCGTATTTAGGAAACGTAATGCTATGAGGTGCGTTATCGCAGCGACGCAACAATTTTTTGGGTGTGTTGTCGAGCAGCTGGCTTTCGTGTGCTCGAACACACTTTGCACGCAAGCACACATCGTTCTGCTTCTTTTTCCGTTGCCACTGCCCACATTTGTTCGCCATACTCTTCGGCACGCATTCCCTCATTTCTTAGACCCCCATTTCATCGTATGTATCCCCCACCCCTCTTTCCCATCCTCTTATCCCCACTCCCCTCCTAGATTCCTCATCGGCTTTCCCATATATTTCTCGGGCGAGATGTTTTGAATTGTATGTATGATATATATCTATGTTTCTTTGTCATCATCGTATATAAGTGGATGACTGCATTCAGTTGATTCGTTGGTGAATTCGCGGTATTTATACTCAAACACTTCATTTATGCGTTTTGTTTGCGCTCAGATATACACCTGAATTGATTCCACATTTTGAGTGATGGTGGAAATTAATGTGGCGTAGACGGAAACTCGGCAACGTCGTTTTTTAATTTTATATCTGGATTAATACGATATATACATACTCTTAACAGGTATATTTTGAGGTGACTGTCGTTTAAAGTCGAATAAAACCCCAGGGGTTATGCTCGCATACTCTTCGAGATGATTTTCCGGAGGATTTTTTCTTTCTGGAAATTTGATAGCATGTAAGAGTATTGTATAATTTTCGACGTTTGTGTAATGAATTCTCTTTTAAAGTCGCATAACAAAAGAGAATTGAGGCGACATTGCAATCTTTTGAAGAGGGGAGGATAAATGCTGTGAATCTTATTGATGCTTATCTATATTCACTAGCATAGGTATAATAACGTTGTCGAATTGTTTGCACTCGTAGAGTTGTTCTTTCATTCGCACGCCGAATTGATGTGTGAAGGAAGCCGTTGGTTTTTTAGAATTATATATTGCGTAGAAGAAACGATTGATGAATTATATCTCGTGCAGAACCATCACAGGCTGAAAGTTGACAGAGACTCTCGATTGTTATTAAGTGGGTGGGGGGCGGGGTATTATTTAAGGTGTTACGATATTCCGCAGCGATGTCAGTTGTATTCATTTGTTGGTGACTTCATTTCCCTTTGCGGTTTCTTTATCGGCTGATAATGCATTAGATCGGTTATTACTATCGTTTTTGATGTGCAACAATTTTCTACGATACAGCAACGTCTGACGACAATTGAATTTTTATGTGAGGGTGTTTTTGCAGCAGCAATATTCGAATCTTTTTATAAGGGACGTTGCAGCACAAATTCCCCATCTGTAACAACCAACTTGGACCCGAATGTACACATGTATCGCCCCCCCCCCCGCCCCCCCCTCCCCTTCATCTCAAGTAAAACAGGTGATGAAATATGCTCGGACTTAGTTATCCAACAGCTAGCACCGGCTCATTTTTCATTAACACGTTATCTTTGCTAGCTGACTAACTAGCTGTGAAAGAAGTTTGTGCGTTATGTTTCGTCACGCATGTGCCTCGTTAGTCTTTGCTGCATATAAACAAGTTGAGTCATGAATTGACAACCATTACAACCCCCCCCCCCCCCTCCCTCCCCCTCTCTCTCCCCCCTCTACTTTGAAAGAAGAATTAAGCTTTTTAACATTTTAAAAAATGTTTAAAAAATACCCCAAAAATGCAAAAATGTTGAGTTGAAATAACGGTTCGGATCACCAAAGGTGTAACGAGAAGAAATTCTGAAAGGGGACAGCTCCGCACCCAAACCTGCATAACCAGTCAGTTTTCATCTGCAAAGTCTTCTGTCAGTATATTGTGGAAAACTGTGAAAGGAAACGTGGGGTCATGCTTTTTGTCTTCTCTTTGCCTCTGATTTTATCCACGAAACTCATTGCGCCAAAGTAGAATCGTTCCGAGCAGCTTATTGGGTGAATTGTGATCCGTAGCATGTTTGTAGCCTGATCAAAGGTCATAAGCCGGTATATATGAGCGAGAAACAGTGAATGGGAACATTTCAATGGAACTTTTGAGAGATGGGAGGAAGTAAGCAAGGTGAGCCCACATTTAATCTAAACGTGGGGTGTGGGTATGGTCATGTGCAAAAGTAATTTAGTAGACGTTGTGGAGGGGATGGTTGTAAGTAGATAATTTGCTGGCAGTATATATATATATATATATATATATATATATATATATATATATATATATATNATATATATGTAGTGTCTATTTGAGAATGCGAAGAGGAAAAGCGTTGAAGGAACTTTAGAAATCAAGTGTGCAAAACCTTTCGACCAACAAGATTGACGTCTTTCATGCTGCTGATCCCTAGGATCGCAACTAATTGGCGAGGATCTTTGTTACATTTGACAAATTGAGCCTTCATTGACGTAAGCAGACAGATATTGCGTAAGGTAATCGAATTGAAACAAGAAAGTGTAGAAGTATACCCTCAAGTTGGATTCTGTTAACGTCGCCTGTCACCACGATTGTTGTTCTCATATATTCTGTTACATTAGTTAAGCAGTGTTCATGTTAAGATTCTTTATATGGCCTTCCCGCATCAAGCCCTTATATAAGAGCATCAGCACATACTGCCAGATGCAGCATTAATTTGCATTGATGTCACTTTGTGTATTGTTCCGTAGCGTTTTGCAGTGGTCAGTGGTCACTTCCTTCTATCTGATTGAATGACCTCCCTGAAGGTGCATACCATCATCTAGAAATTGTAACGCTGGGTAACGCTGTTTGATTGTATTGCGTGCTGCGATGTTTTAGGCGTTGAATATGCGAACTAGATCGTCAACATAATTTCTTTTTTAGATGAGGCGGTAGAAAATGGATGAAGGAGACGAGTACGTACCACAGATCTCACAACTGGACTACTCGTTGGTGGGTGGCGGTCAGTCCGTCTTGCAAAATGACCCATCCGCGATGTATGGTGGTCCACAATCACAACTCGGGATCCATCATATGCAATCACCATATGGCGATGCTGCGTTGATGCAACAGCAAAGGCCAATTCATTCACAGATGGGAGGTGGCATGTGTATGATGCCTCCACAAATGGGTGCCTCCGCTGCTGCCCCTCCTCAGAAACCCAAAGCACCACGTCGACGAAAAAATGCTGCTTCAGCAGCTGCAGCCGCTGCTGCAGCTGCAGCTGCAGCTAATAGCATTGAACAGCCAATGATGGCAACAACAAACGTGTCGTCTGTTGCTGTTGCACAACCGCCACAGTCGAATCCTCAGTCTTATATGACACCTCCACAGGCAACTCCACCCGGCGGACCGCCAATGACTCCAATGCAAAGTATGGCGGCGATGTCACAGAATCCTCTTATGGGCGCATGTCAGATGCGTCAACCACCTGGGATGCAGCCGCAGATGGTGGCTGCTCCATTGAAAGCGTCAGCGAATGATATGCAAATGCGGCATCAAAGTATGATGGCACCACCACCAGTGCATGATCCTTACAGTCAACAACAACACTGGTATTCGCAACCTCAGCAACAGCCACAACCACAGCAGCAGCAACAACAACAACAGCAGTATCGTCCGGGAGGGTATCCTCAATCACAGCAAATGCCATACACACAACGAATGCCTCCAAGTCATGCGATCCCTCAACAGTCATTTTATGGACCACAACAGGATTCAAGAGTACCGCCGTCATATTATCAACATCAGAATTTCGCACAGGTTTGTCAGTTTCCTTTTGATGGTGATGGTCAATGTTTTTATTTATAGGGAATATTTGCCACAGCCAGTAGATGCATGATGAGCTTAATGGAGGAAAAATGGACGTTCAGATTGGAAAACAAAAAGTCTCCAAATTTATTCATTTCGCTTGCGTCTCCTCTTCATCGGAAACAAAAGTTTTCTATTTTTATTTCCAATAATTCGACTGCAGTTGACGTTTGTTGAAATCTTAAATACGAAATATTATTGTGGAGGTAATTTGGAATGTTTCACTCATTGGGGTATAACGGTAAAGTTCGATGAGGAGAGTGAGAGGGGGGGGGGGGTGGTGAGGGGAGAGGAAAAGAGAGAGGCCACCCAGCAACTGTTTTTTTTTTCAGCTTTATTTATATGCAAGCAGCGCTTGCATTATGTTCTCATGAGTGGTTCACTTGAAATGTGCATATTTATGAAAGCAGCTCTCCACTGTTTATTTTAATTCGTCAATAGTGCAATGTATTGCTTTTTTATGGAACTCATTCGAAAGATTGGTAGCTTCTCGTTATCACTGTTTGCTGATAAACTGAGATCAGCGGTCAAAGTTCAAATATCGTCGAGCTAGCAGGCTGAAAGTTCTTCTGTCATTGTTCCGAACTGTAAAAATGATTTGCTTTTTGATACATCCTCGCAGTGCTGCAGTTACATGTAATTTGTTGGTGGCGAAGCAACAACGCTAAATTGGTGATAGTCGAATGTTTTAGGATCTCTATGAGCCTCTTCATTGATCACTGATCCTAGCATTTGGTCGTAAGCATGCTGCTGTCCAACGCTTACAATCTGAGATCGTAGTGTGGTTGTGGAAGTTCTAACGAGGGAGGAGAATGGCCTATCTTGATTTTATAGTATAAATAATAGTAGTAATGTGTTCAAAACATGGCCAGTAATGATCTGAATTTAGATATATGGGGAACGATTCATAGCTGCGGTATATATGATGAATTTGGGTTGGAATGTACTGTTTTCGAGTATTGTAATTTTCACCGTTGTAGTGGTGAGTCGACTGAATGTCGTGTGATAAGTTTTCAACCGAAGTGATGCGCTTTTTGGAATAGTGCCCAGTTTGTGAAGGTAGTGTTGGTGTGCCTGTGTGAGTGTAACATCCGTCGTTCACAATTTTTATTTCTTTTTTTTTTTGCATCAATCGATACTCTAATTATACCATCAACATTTTGTGACGTTAAACGCAAAGCACTGGAAGTATTCGTTGATGATGTTTTGTATAGTGGAGCGATATCATCCACACCGTCGAATGGGTAAATTGTTTTCAGATGCCACGATATCCACAACCGATCGGTGTTCCCGTTTCGAGTAGTCATACAGCACAGCAGTATTATGGCGATTCAAATCAAAACTACTATGCACCACAGAATCATATGATGCATATGGGGCAGACACAACCGATGTCGATGCAAGGACAGCCACCTCCAACACATACACCGAACGATTGGCAACACGCTAATGCACAGCGTTATCACTCAACACAGCAGCACTTCCCAAATAGTATACAAATCGAAATACAACAGGTATGTCAGTATGAGAAAGTCTAACGAAAATGAGGTCGTTCTTCCATCTCTAGAGCATTTGATGATATGTGATCGTTGAAAAATGAAGGGCCGAATGGATAGATATGATCGAACTAGAATAACGTGGAAATAGTTGATCTTCAGCGTTGATATTTTATCCTCGAAAAGCAATTGGGTGCTATGCATCAATTTTTTCATTGATTCCTAGCCAATCTTGTGAATTCACCTAACTCATGTAATTTCCATCAACAGCCCGTACAGTTTCGCAGTCGAATATGGCGCATTAGAAGGTGAAAGGTATGTTATTGGAGAATGCATCAAGTTTGGCAGCAAAACCCTTGCAAGTGCAAACTAGCAACACTTTTTCGGGTGGTGGGGTTTGATGTACTACAAAAAAATATCGGAGCATGGGGGAATCGCTTTAGAATAGGATGTAAAGAAAGGATCAGGCTTTTCGACAGTATAGCTATGAATGTGATAAGTGAGGTGGGGATTGCTTGAGGACAAGTAGATGATTTAGTATATATGGTATTGATTGCAGTTTGGTGATGAAATTTATGATTATTCAGGTACAGCAGCAGCTGCAGACAATGTATGAGATCCCGAATCGAAATCTGCAAACGGCACAGCAGATAGAGCAGTTGCAGTTGCGATTGCAGTATCTGCAGCAGTACTCAATGAGTGAGTGCAGGGCACCCCCGCAAAGACCGCCTGAGCAACAGCCTGTTTCAGTGATGCAAAGAGGCTCGCAAGTCCAGGTACTTTGGCTGACGCTCAATCGCACCTTCTATGAAAAGTGTTGGAATAATTTTCCGGGAAAGATACAGATAGTCGGGTATTTGTTCTATCTCGATAGGAAAAGCCGGGTAGGTTTTTCTGGTTTACGCTGGCCTCGCAAAATCAGCGATCAGAAGATATGACTGAACTGAATGTTTCGGTCGTGAGGAGAAACAACGAGAGCAGCCCGCTTTCGTCTCTAATCTTGGAGCAGCTGTTATTTCAATCATCTACCAACAGCTTTCTCCAAAAACCTCAGAAATAAATTTCCTTTGTATAACGAGCATATCTAAGGCTAAGCAAAAAGCAATCGACCATCGAGTACCGTAGTTCCTCGCAGCAATTATTGGCTGTTAGCATGAAATCCCAATGGAGTTCGGCTGTTCCATTCCATATTCATATGCAAATTGTATTTTGATGTTTGAGATGAGTTCTTTATGAGTTGGTTGTGCGTTGAACGTGTCTTCGTCACATTTACAAAGTCATTACTTTGCACTAGGCAATTGTTTTTCTTTGAATTCCACTTCCGGATTGTTCAATGTCTAATGTACTTTCGAGTATGCTAAACCTCACTTCCTTGATATCTCTGTAATGTTTTTTTGCAGGTGAACATAAAGCCGGATGTGCCAGGACATACTTTGATTAGTGTTTATCATCAGTATCCCACCAATACACCACCGACACCGTCGAATCCACCAGCGGAGAGTCTTACGCCGAAGGATTGTGTACCACCCGAGCCGATACCTTCCACTATGCGTAGCACAGCACTCGATGAGACACCAGCCAGTTCGCTCGTTAGTAATGGTTAGTTGGATTTTTATTTATGGATGAAATGTTGAAATATTTGTACAGAAGATAATGATATTTTTCGCCCGTTTTGCTTTGTTTCAGTATGAAGCCTAAATTTGAGAAAGAAGCTTAGCGGATCCTATATTTCTGTTGATAGTGTTTCCTCGATTGCTTTTCCTTTTTCAGCAAAATGACCCAAAGACACTTTTCACTACGACTATTAGCATATTTCACGCACTAATGCTGCTATAGTTGTTTGGACTATGAGAATTGCCACACACACTGTTCTTAATAGATGCCGACAAAGTGAGTTGATAAAACAGATGTTTAACGTTTTGAAGGTGATCAGTTTTATGGTTTGAATGGCGAACAATAAAGAGAATAAAAACTTGGAGTGTCCAGAGTTCGGCTAAGTTGGGCATTCGGTTCAAGCACCGTCCGCACATCTAACTTTTTAACGCTTGCTCTACCCTCCTCACTTACTCATGTTTTCATCGATGTTCAACCTCTCGAAATAGAAAATAATTTCTAAAATAGAAAATATCGATATAAATGAGCAAATAAGGGCCATCCCTCATTTGTTCTGAAGAAAGAAAATGAGATGAAGCAAAGATATATGTGCATTATTTTGCGATATTTGTAAATTGCAATGAGTGGAAAGAGGATGAAGCGTTGTGCTATTTGAATTCGGTTACCATGGTAGGGGATGACGAGTGCAATTCAAAAAAGCTCATTCGATCTGTTGCAACGTTTAACTCAGCAAGTGAACATTTTCTCGCTCACCTCACTCTTGTTTTTTATTCCTTTACGTTAAGTGCACCTTTGATATTGCTCTCTAAATGATTTGGAACAAAATTCATTGCATCTTTAATTCATCTTTTCAAATTTTGGATTAAAGTTTTTATAGTGGTTGGTGGGGGGAGGGGGAATAGAGAACTTAGGGGGGGGGGGAGGGGTTGTTGCGGAGAAAGTGCTTTATTATAGAAATATCCATATGTTGGAGAGTGGACGTCACAGAGAGAGAATAAGATATTTCCTGATGTTGAGGTGATAGGCCGGAAGCGACATTGTTTCCTTCCATATGCGTATGAAGTTTTGCATGCTGATTATTCAGTGATTTTTTCGAGATGCGGGTCATTCCGAAAAATGATTTCTTTTTTTTTCTTCGCAATTTAATATGGACATTCACAAATTTGGCTGATGTGGTTGTGTTGCTTCTTTAGGGTTTTCTTTACACGACGAGTGCATCGTTGCATCAAACTTTTACTGCTGAAACTTGATGGTATTTGACCGTTTCAAAGGGCTGCATCAGCTGATCATCGTCGTAGATCCTGTCTACAAGCATTGCTTCATTTGTTGTTGAATGTTCTTGTGAAATGGAGATGATCCTGCAGTGGAAAGGGCATGAACACAATGCAGTGAGGGGG
>JAARMF010000437.1:24735-56918 GCA_022844705.1 Toxascaris leonina | reverse complement strand
GAGGGGGGGGGGGAGGTGGGACAGCCTGTTAGGAAACAGTGTTCGATAGTTTACCTCATTGTGTTGTCTGCCGATTTTATTGCTGCTTGCTGAGGGTCATACTTGGATACACGATTGTATTCGTGCAGTGGGCACTCATTTAATAACATTTTAGTGCATTTCACTGAAAAAGCTTAGCATATGACCTTTGTTGGGAGGAGAGGAGAGTATGTAGTAGGACTGCAACTGTTTATGTTTTTTTTTGTGACTTTGCCCTTGAGTGGAGCATTTTCAAAGATCGGAGGGGGTGCGAACTTTCTCTTCAGGCAAAATTGCATTCTTGCCGATGAGATGGGCCTGGGAAAGACGGTGCAGACAATTTGTTTCCTGCAACGAGTTTACGACTATGGCATTCATGGTCCTTTTCTTATTGTCGTCCCACTTTCCACTATCCATAATTGGCAACGAGAGTTCGAGACGTGGACCGATATGAATGCGATAATTTACCACGGCAGTGCAGCGAGTAGACAACTCATCCAGCAGAGTGAATTCTATTACCGACCTGATGATCAAAAGGTGAGTTGTTCTGCTTTGTGACATCAAAATTCGAATTCGTTTGGAAACAGTGGAAATGGTGTATTTGGGAGTGATGTGCTCAAAAGGAGTGTTCATTGAATGAATTTGAGAATATCTAATGAGTTCAGAATTTATTCCTAACGTTTTGCAAGTACCCTTGCAAGTTTTCCTCTACCGTGAAAAAATTCCTATGAGACCTCTCCAAGCAACTGCTGTCGACCGTCTCGGCTCCTTTTCTTCCATTTCCGCTATCACATTGACTCTAGGTCCCGAAATGCTCATAATTACACGATAATGGGTAGATTTTTGGAAAAAAGGACGAAGCTATTTCTCATCCGATTTTCAATAGATGGACGGCATTTCTGTTTGCAGCTTTCAGCGATATTTCTATGAGTCTTTCCCCTTTAGACGTAATATAACAGTCGATTTGCTGTGATAATATCATTAATGTGAATGGCATTCATTGCGTAATGTCATGCATTAATCTCATTCACCTTCAGATAAGCAAGAAGAATATCGCGAAGTTTGATGCATTAATAACGACATTCGAAATGGTCGTTTGTGATTGTGATATTCTTCGGAGGATTAATTATCATGTCTGCGTGATTGATGAGGCACATCGACTCAAAAATCGTAATTGCAAACTTCTGACAGGCGGTGAGAGCTTATGCTTACATCAGGGAAAGTGTGCATTTGTCGCGTATTCCAATCTCCCTAATTCCCTCCACCCGTCTCTCTTTTCACCTCCCTCACCTTCCCTCCTCGCTTCCAATTCTCCCACCCGTTTCCTCGTCCCTCCAGTCATACCTATGTGCTTCTTACAAAATTCTTTTTTTTTCTCGGATTGTAAAATGTGATAATTCAGAGGTGTTCGATCGTGATTTATTCATAAGAGAGCATAATTGATTAGAGGGGTATTAAGCGTGAGTGCCGGAAAACTTACCGGAAATAGCGAAATGAAAAACTACCGAATGGAGGAATGGTTTGGTTGTAGTGAATGGCCTCGTCTTCCATAAATAAATAAATGTGACTTTCGTTTAATAGTTATAATGCGAAGAGTTCTTTTTTATTTCGATTGAGGCAGTTGATTTTTATGAGTGATGAGCCTCATTGCAATAGTGAATATCCATAAGTTATATTCAGGTCTGCTGTCATTCACGGTGGAGCATCGTTTATTGTTGACGGGGACGCCTCTGCAGAATAATATCGAAGAATTATACTCATTATTGAATTTCCTTGAACCGGAACAATTTCATAGCTCATCGGCATTTTTGGAACAATTTGGACAGTGTCAAACAGAAGATCAAGTACAGAAATTGCAAGAGATTTTGAAGCCAATGATGTTACGTCGATTGAAAGAGGACGTTGAGAAGACTTTGCAACCCAAAGAGGAGACAATCATTGAGGTGAGTCGATTGATTTTATACTCTTAATGAGCTGAAATAGCCCTAAATTGATTCTGTGGTTTCCGTTTTGTGACTATACATTGCTTGCTATAAAGGTATATTTTCTGCAAGAGTTGCAAAAATTGCTCGTAATTGGAAAGATCAAATTAAAGTTAGATTTAAAGGAGAATAACGAGGGTGGTGGAGTTGCGGGAAACATCTTTGGCTTCGATCTAAAAAATTGTATTATGATCTTTTATGTTTAGAGTATGGAGGATGAGTCTGGCTAATAGGATGAAGTCTTCTTTTTTTGTTCGGTTTTTTTTTTTCTGCAACAGCGGAATGAGCGGTTTCGAAAGATTTGACGATAATGATGAAAGTGGTTTTAGTTTAATTAATTAATTAGTCATCGATCCTTCGTTATTTGAGAACTGCCATCGCCATCTCGCATTCACTATTAATCACTCCTCGATGATGCATATAATCGAGAGCTTTTTTCATCGAAGATGATTGCAAAATGTGCATAGTAGCATACAATAATATTCTTTGTTGTTTGGTACTGAAATGCACAATTCATTTTAGACACTCAATTGTAGTGAGAAGTAAAATGAGAAAAAAAAATAATTCCGATCCTCTTTTATGGAACTGAAGGGAACAGAAGTTGGAGGAGCTCTAGATGGGTATAAATTCTGCACATAATAACCTAATAGTTGTTTGGTTTCATTTTCAGATTCAACTGTCGAATACGCAAAAGAAATATTATAGAGCGATATTGGAGCGGAATTTCTCACATTTATGTAAGGGCACATCAGTGCCTTCGCTTATGAATACGATGATGGAATTGAGGAAATGCTGCAATCATCCATTCCTCATTAATGGTAGTCTTTATATGTGATCGATTGTGATTCCGAATGATGTATGCGTATGAGATGTTCGCTTTCGATGTGACATGTGCAGCGTAATGTTGTTGACAGTTGGACGATGCAGTGCTCTTTGTTTTGACGGGAATATTGATGGTATTGGTCAGAAATATGGAACGATTGGATAGTGAGAGGCCAGCTGCAGCTACGAGCTGGATATGTTTTGACGAGCAGAAACAATTGATTAGCATTCAGATTCTTCGCAAAAATATCAGGAAGAGGTCGTAAGCAATAGAGGATAACTGAAGAAACATACAAATGTGAAAGGGGGTTAGGGAGTTGCTGCTCTTCAATCATCTCTTTATGTGCATTCACGTTGAACTTCGGCTTCTGTGTTGTTTTTATGTCACTGAGGGTAGCACTTTCCCGTTCAAACATTGTGCTGTTTTTCTGAGTAAGAGGTAAATTCCAATGAGGTTGTTCAAATCGAAAAGAGGTTTTATTTGTAAGGGTACGGTAGTTTTCTTTTGTCGTCAGTTAAAGAGGGGTGGTTCGATCCATCGTTTTTCTGTACACTTATGAAGTGTGGTGTGAATCTTTGAGGTTACTTTTTATTTTGACTATAAGCTTCATGAATAGATATATGTAATCGAGTGGAAGCGAATTGCTGCTGTTTGAATGAATGTTGCCTCTAAAGAAGCTATTCCAATATGTTTGGATAATATTTTGAAAAGTTGAGCTTGAGATTTGGACGATAATCACTGACGATTATAGGTGCGGAGGAGCAGATAATATCCGAAATGAAAACGGTGCATCCGGATTGGAGCGAAGACGAATTGTATCAACATGCACTCGTACAGTCATCGGGTAAACTCGTCCTCATTGCAAAACTACTGCCAAAGCTCAGGGCCGATGGACATAAAGTGCTTATTTTCTCGCAGATGGTTCGAGTACTTGATATCATCGAGGAATTCTTGGTTGTACAGAAGTAGGTTGCGTTCATTTCGGCTTGTTTTATAGGTTTTATTCGTCTCATTTGTGTTAATCCGGAAGTAGTTGGCCAATTGCGCATTTGATGTTGTATTCAAATTCATTTCCTTTTTCTTTTCGTTTTATTTGTGCTTATTTCCGGTGTTTATTTGTGCTTATTTCCGCTGTGTTAATCGACCCGGCTGAATGGTTTATTGCTTCTTAATCTTTTAAATTTTTTGTCATTAGCTAACTCGATTCTCTGACGTAGAAATAACTGTGTAAACAATTCGAAAAGAAAATTAAGTGAAAGGTGTTATGCCTCAGAAAATCATTTCTTAGTCCGTGCTTGATGCTTATCCTTGTTCTCTTTCTTGCAAGAATTTATTCGGATTTTTTCTATACCACCGCCCCGTCTCTCTGGCTCGTATATTTGTCATCTGTTCCAAACGCTCTATTGCAGTCCAAAGTTCACCTCTTGCTACCTTATTGACATAATTGGTTATGGTGTTTGAGTAATCGTTACTTATGATATTACAAAACGAAAATATGAATTTCAAAAGTTGTTACGTAATTATTTCTTACTTAAAATGAAATATTGTAGTTGCGGGAAATATGCTCAAAAGGTTTCACAACTAACACATCCGAATTATTTCAGTGAATGTCAAAGTTCGTAACGTTGCGTTCATATGGTCACATCACATCATTCCTTTCCCCATTCCTCCTCTCCCATTATGAGCTGAATTAGGAAAGAGGCAATCCCTCAACTCGCAATCAACATCCAACGAGCATTCGCGACTAGTCTTGGAGCAACAAAGAACATTCGCAGAAGAGTTTTGTGGTGGTCGAAATTCCTTCAGATCTGTTCTCAGTTGTCTTTAGCTATCGGAATGTTTTATCACAGAATGATGAGAACCGATGATTTTGAGTACCGTTTGTTAGCACTAGCGGATACGGAGGATTTTCTTCTCGTCTCATTTTCCCCTACCTTGAGACATGCACCACGAGCAACGTCCATGAAGATCTCTAAAGGATGGTCCATCTTTTTTAAATTTCGCTCGCCTTAGCTGGCGAGATATTGCGTAATGCTGCTGCTGATTGGATCATTCAGCTTTTCATCATCTTCCTCAATGATTGATACAAATCACAGTTCACTGTACTCGTCGAACATTCCTAGCTCAATGTTATTATTCCTGACAGTTAAAATTGTTGAGAGACACTTTTTTTGTTCGCGAGTTATGAAGTCGTGAAATCTTCGGCATTCGCAACTGAAGCCGAAAGTTGGAGAGGGCGGTGACCATCAATGAATATCTCGGGGTAGGGGGAGGCGGGGGAGGGCGTAGGGGGAGAGTAGTCCATTAGTGGATGCATTTGGTGTTATGCAAGATAACGTATGTCCATTGTACTAAATAAGTAGTTGTACTGGAATAGAAGTTGCATGCAGCTGATGTATAGAGGGTCTAGGTTTTTGGGGAAGTGAACAAAGAAGTGCGATTTTTTGGTAGTCCACAAGTCATATCGAATCATCGTGCATTCATCTAGTAAAAGAAACTTCCGTTCATGTACTCTTCATAGCCTTCTGTGAGAGGCGATGAGGGGAAGGTGTAACAACCGTGTGGTTGTTCGCTAACCCATTTTTCCCATTATCCAGGAACGGCTTGTTCCAATTTGACATTCTTCGTGCTTCACGTTTTGAGGGTTCGCATCGACCGCTGCAGCATTTCGAAGCAGTTGTTTTGTGTTCTCAAAAGACTCAATGAAGTTGATGACGTCACATTCAGAGAGTGTTTGCAGTTATACTTTCGAACGAATTGATGGGAATGTGCGTGGCGATCTACGACAAACGGCCATCGATCGTTTCAGTAAAAAAGGTACGATGAACAACCAGTTTCTATCGTAGATGGTTCTTATATGAATTCATTTGGGAATAATTCTGCTTTAAGCATCCTTTTTTACACTAATATAATTCAGTTGATTATTTTATAAATATTCTTTGAGCGAGTTTATAAATAATCTGAAATAAACAGGGAATGAATCATTAAGTAAGGCTGGCTGATTCGACTTTTAGATGAAAGAGTTCGGAGAGAAAGGGAAGAGGGCGAAGGAGAATTACTGCATCCTTTCGCATCTTTAATCCGTTCTCTTCATGAAACAACCAAAGAAATTTGCGAGATTTAACTGATATTTGCTTCGAAATGTTGTTGGATGTCGCGAATTCATTCCCTTCTCTTCCCAAAATTTATATTCCCATTATAGGAAATTAATTTCGCTCTCTTTATCAGATATATAAAATCTTTTATGTGTTAATGTGCTATTTTCCGTTGGGTTTGTATCGTTGATGTGCTGTGCCCATTCCCTGTGGTTTATTTTGAGGCGCTTATCGGAGTGTTGTAAAGTCTAACGTGGAAAATGTAGTGCTGAATGGTGCTTCAGATTCGGATCGCTTCGTATTTTTGTTGTGCACACGAGCTGGTGGTCTTGGGATAAATCTCACCGCAGCGGATACGGTTATTATATTTGACTCCGATTGGAATCCACAAAATGACTTGCAAGTAAATAAATTCTTTTTTTTTTCAATAATTTTAATATGTTCATTAAAATTCGTTCCTCAGTCTATCGATTTCCTACTACAGTTGAAATTGTTGTTCTTTGGGGTGCTTTCTTTGTATTTTATCGTTCGAGACGGCAAACGATGATGAAGTACTAAGAAGGAGTACGAAATACGTTGTTATCTTTTAAGCTGAACCTGCTGATTCACATTTGCGTATGCTCTTTTCAATTGTTGTTTTATGACTGCAGTGCTGTTTCGGTGGTTCTCTTTCAGTTTGTTAAGGCATAATCTGTGTATTATTTATTGCAGTGGATTTTTATTTTTGGACTTTGTAGAAAATGAGTTGGTTAATAATGAAAGGTTTTAGGATGTGACTAAGTAATTAAGATAAAGTTTCAAAGGAGGATCATAATGGTTCTCATTTATCGAGCTGAAATTCCCGTTTTCTTCTTTTGAAATATTGCTTTTGACTGGTGAATTCGTTTAGAAATTGCAGCATTG
Source organism: Toxascaris leonina (assembly GCA_022844705.1). Lineage (NCBI taxonomy): Eukaryota > Metazoa > Nematoda > Chromadorea > Rhabditida > Ascarididae > Toxascaris > Toxascaris leonina. The sequence continues at coordinate 50,097 of JAARMF010000437.1, read as the reverse complement.
GTAAAGAAAGCATTTCCGGTGATATTTTCATATAAAGGCGAGTTAATAGCGGAATGAAGCAATTCTCTTTGTTATGTAGAGATTGGAATTTTAGATTCGCATAGGTGGTCCCAGATATAAGCGAAGATGGAATATTTGCAGGCACAGGCACGTTGCCATAGAATTGGGCAGACGAAAATGGTCAAAGTATATAGGTTGATAACGTGCAATACTTATGAGAGAGAGATGTTCGACAAGGCGTCGCTCAAACTTGGTCTCGATAAGGCTGTTTTGCAGTCGACTACGGCTCTCAGAGACACATCAGTTAGTACTTGGTTTTTTTTTCTAGCTGTAGAATGGAAACTGCGGTGGAGATTTTTTGAGAGAGGAGTGGTGGAGGGATCAGGGAGGTGAGGAAGAAGATGGGAGAGAAAGTGGTTTCCCATACTGCTTTCAACTTTTATCGACTCTGTTCGATGAAATGCTTTCAGTTCACCTTTCGATCGACTTAGCTTTCCTGCTTTCTAAAACAATGAACTATTCCGCTATATTGGGGCAATCTATAATACTATACCTAACTCGAAGGGGGCGAATTGGCCAAATATAGCGACCTGTTTGTTCAAATTATCTGGAACAGAGGACTTTTAAGGTGTTTGTGTGTAGCTTACATCCGTCGGCTGTCAAAGCTTAGAAGACGGTTGGAAAAAGAGATGAGAGGAGACGATGAAATAACAGAACTATCCCTTGCAGTTGTATATCATGTTCAAAGCGGACTCGAGCATCCATCGTTTATGCGAAGTCGATTTATTTTTTGCCTTTAATTCTCATTATAGTAATAGAAATAAGTCATTAAATTGAGATGGTTTTTGAGAGTATTTTTATTTATTCATATGGACTGTTTTGAATTGAAAACTGCTATGGAATGGTTATTTGCAGCAGCAGTTAAGTCGTAAAGAAGTGGAAGAACTGTTGAAGAAAGGTGCATACGGAGCAATAATGGATGAGAACAACGAAGAGAGCAAGTTCAATGAAGAGGACATCGACACCATTCTGCAAAGGCGTACGACAACAATCACACTCGAGGTTGTCCTCTGCTCATATCAATTTCTCTTTGTATTTCTTCATTCATTGCTCTAATAATTAAAGACGTTAAATTAAACGATGTAAAGGGGGATGGGGAGGGGGAGGGGAAGGGGTGTTTCTTTTTAGAAGGATAGGGTGGAGCGGGGTTAAACTTCTTTGTATAGTCGAAGATTGTGAGCCATTTGAGCAGTTGACGGGGTTTTTATGGGTTCGTTACCTTCGATCGACCCTTTTCTGCGCTACAGTCTGTTATCTCAACGACGCTACTGGTTTTGGCGCCCTCTTTTTGCGATGTATCGTTGTTCTCTTTTCTTTGTTCGATAGACGAGCAGTCAGGTTGTCCGAGTTGATTATAGGTGGGAGAGGGCGTTAGAAAAAATTTACAGGATTTGAGCGTTCGCAATTTAATTTATTAATCAGTGAGGTTTTTTTGGAGTGCAAGCAAGTAATGAAATAAAAGTATATAGTGCACTCGTACTTAAGCTAGATGAACTGTCTGCTCATATTTGAGAGAGGATAACTGTTTAGGGAGTTAATAGCCCAATTATAGCACTCGAAGGGGGGTGATAGTTTTGTTCAGATTATATCAATCAAAATTGGCGAACATCATCGAATTGAAATTGTCGCAGAGAGTGACGTGCAAATANGAACATCATCGAATTGAAATTGTCGCAGAGAGTGACATGCAAATATGTAGCCGAGAACATCGCTGAGGGCGAAAAGAAAAAATTTCTTTTTCTGAATTTTTTTGGATAGAGAGCTGAATTCATTTCATGCGAGATCGAGAAAGTACATGCTTTTCTCTTGATTAATTAACAAGAGTCCATATTGTCAGTGGGCATTGAGTCAAGCTATTTTACTTGGAGAATCAGACGTATTATTGCGTTTGGAATTGGATGTTTGAGGGGGTTTATTTGGGAATTTAAAATTGGATCGTTGTTGTTTATTTATTTGGCGAGTGAACTCTTCGAAATATCAAATCTATGCAAACATTTCGAATGAAATACGGAAATGAAGGGGGGGGGGGGGGGCTAACCCTATGAAGTGTCCTCTTCAAAATAGTTCCATGTTTGTGATAGTACGTTTGATGGAAAATGGAGAATAACATTAATTTAAGGCGGGAATAAAAGGATCGACATTTGCGAAGGCATCGTTCAATTCGTCGACAAACAGAGAAGACATCGATATTGATGATCCGAATTTCTGGTCGAAATGGGCCAAGAAAGCGAACATCGACACCGAGATGAGCCAAAGTGAGAAGGAACTCATTTTGCTTGAGCCGAGGAACCGCAAAAAGAGGTCGGTCATTTTCTGGTGCCCTATTTTTAAAGAGAAGCAAAGCTAAAGGGGAGTTGTTGCTCACCTCACTTAATCGCCTGTCCTCCTCAAATTTCTAATGAAAGTTCTAATGGTTCCTTCCTTCCTAAATTTCTCTCAAAAATCGATATAACTGACATCAGATCGGGAACTTTTTGTTTGATAAAGATGTTGATTTATAAATTCATTGCTTATTTCCAGTAGATGAGTAGAAGAGAGTGAGTGAATTTAGATTTTATATTGAAGAGATAGGAAGAGGGGAGAAACAGTTTTTCTGGCCAATGGAAGAGATGGCGAATCCGGGGTACTGAAGGATATTTCAGAGAGGAGTCACGGTATACACACTGCATACACAAATTTACAAGACTTTTTGGTAGTTTTTTCATGAGGAGGTGTGATAATGAATATGGGCGACTGTTCCTCCACTATAGAATATTATTTGATTTCACACCTAAATTGCTACTGTCGTCTAACTGTGTACGAATAACGGTGCAATATGAGATAATGAGTGCTTCAGATTCGAGGAAAATATATACAAAGCTGAAGGGGGTGATGACAGCGACGGTGAAGAAAGTGACGAAAGTGGGAAAGGTCGTAAGAGAGGTGAGAGGAAAGGAGATAGGAAGAGACGCAGGGAGGATGAAGAGTATCGACCCGATGAGCTGGCGTTCAACAAAAGCGAATATTTCAAGGTTTTATTGTTTTCTTCAAGGTCAAAGAAACTTCCTGTATGAATTGTCAAGTAATATCCATAATAAGGGGAGTTTTCATTGAATGAAGCTATCGAAACTTGCTTCCTAGATATTTCTTTGTTGTAACGGCGTTTTGAAAAACATCATTTCCCAAAAGCGATTTGCTGTTTATTTTGTATTTGTCTTTGAAATATTTATGCCCTTTGGAGGCTATGAATCGTGTAGGGCGAATAGAACGAGACCGAAAGTGTGATGGTTGATGAACGCATGATAGGTGTTTGAGAGCTTGATGAAATGTTTTTTGATTGAGGGATAAATACCGGATGGTTAAGGTGATAATTTGCAATATCGGATGGTCCAATACTGATAAGGGATATGCTGATTATTGTTTATGGAAAGAACAAGCAAATTTAACGTCATAATCGAATGAATGGATGGATTAGGGGCCAATCTTTCAACTTCTTATGGTAACTAGAGAGAATTAGATGAAGTCAGTAATCCTTACGAATAGGAACGTTTAGGTGGAGAAGTTATTGGCACAGTATGGATGGGGCCGATGGAAGGCGATGCGAGAGGCAAGTGATCTCAAAGAGAGTGTATCTGAAGCAGACATCGAACACATATCCAGGTAACTTGTGCATTTTTATGCGAAGTATTATCCTGCACTGCATTGATTCTTGTGCTGACTTGATAGAACGACGGGAGAATTTGTGGAGGGGAAAAAATGTTATAATTCCTTTGTCTTGCTGGGAACTGGAGTGGGCTAGAAAGGCTTTGGAGAGGGATCGTTGGAATGAGAGCATATTTCAGGACGCTTCTGCTGCATTGTATTCGTGAATATCGTGGTGACGAAAAAGTACGCGAGTTTGTGTGGCGACTGATAATCCCAAAAGGAGGCCAAGTGGCTGGCAAGACGGTCGCGAAGAAGAAACCAGCAAACAACTTGACGAGTGTTTTCCATGAAGGCTGGGCTGCTTTACCCGAATTCAATCCACCCGCTTTTGCCGTCGATTCATCTTTCCAGAGGTGTTTTGAGTTGACATTTTCACTCCTATTATTAGAGTGAAAGTATGCTAGCTGCATTAGTCCCATTGCGAGTCGATGTTTTTTCATCATTGTGGAAGAAGATAGTCTGCACCATATTGCATCGAATTTGATTTTGAAGGCAGTAATACTAAACGAGGCGAAGCTTCGAGCAAAGTGTATATGGTAGAGATATTGCTTGTACTTCTGTCCTGCTTGGGAGATCATTAATTTTCAGACATGTTCATCGGCACGCCAACAAACTGCTTGTTCGGATGCATCAGCTACATATTCTGAACACTGAGGTATGCAACATCGATTTTGTATTATTGGGTAGAGCGTGTGATCACTGTTTCTTATAAATTATGCTTATATTTTGTGATTGTTTACGAGGGGCTGTGAAGATTCATATTGAATGAATTATTGCAGTTTTCAGAATGATCCGAACGCAAATTTCCTTGTCCCCCCCCCCCCCCCCCCCCCCCCCCGCTCCCCTCTCCCATTATCGAGTACGGTTGAGAGACTATGCACACAGTATATATGCAAGATTTCCCATTATGCACATTATTTATGCTTACCTGAACACGAAGGTGGAACAGTAAGCATGCCTCGTTCACTCCTGTTCACTGTTAAACACCATTTCACATGAAGAGTAATTGCAAAACCTATATGTTCATTACAGAATGGCAGTCAACTTTTATGAGTTTAAAAGTAATTTTATGTATAATGGAAGCAATCGCTTTTGCAGGTAATCGGAAGTAGAAGTGAGGCGATAATGAACGGTGCGAAAGCTGACGAGATCGATCTAAATGTTGAAATGAATGAACCATTTTTCGCTGGTTGGGACGCGGAATGTGACAAAAGTTTTCTTATTGGAGCTCACAAACATGGTATGTGTTGTGTTTCATAATGAAGAGAGATCGTATGAAGTTCTTCTAGATGGCTTGTATTAAACAATTTATCGGTGAAGAGGGGAATCGAGAGAAAAGGAAGGCGGTCAGTTTTTCTCAGCGGAGCGTTGTAGTAACCAAATTGTTTCCTCAGGCAGAAGTGATTGGAAGATAATTGATGAAACGATGTAGTTGACTTTTCAAAATTTGTGTGGTTATTGTCTGTTTAGTGTAATAAGTCGTATAATAGTGGTGCGTTTTTCATTTACGTTTCTTTTACTTCCTGATGCCCACACAGTGATAGAGTCACTGAAGGCGTGATAGTTGTTACGTATAATATCAGCTTCTGTATTTTACGAGATTTTTATGGAATCCTTTGAAACAATAAAAGTGACTTTCACTTCTGAATTTTACAAAGAAATGTTAAAGGCGTTGAGAACTATGATGCGATGCGTGTGGATGAAGCGTTGTGTTTCGCGACGAAATCTTTGGAGACATTTCCGTCTGGTGTCGAGCTTCTTGCAAGATTCAGGAGACTATTGATGCACTTCCAACGAAAACGCAGCGACACTCTTTCAGCGTTGACGTAAGTTGTGAGGTTATAGCTGCAGGTGTTGTCGTATTTGTGTTGTGCACAGTATAGCGAATGCTGATTAGGAAGAAAGGGAGAAAGAGCACGCCAATGCCATTGTTTATTCTCTGCATAAGGGTCCTCAGTGATTTGAAGTTTCAGACGTCTATAGATTCGTCGTACAGTTTTTGATATGTGAGGCATAATTTTTGACGGATATTCTTTGCAGCTACCCAACACCGCAGAAATGTGCTGAGTATTGCTGAATTCGTTTAAGGTGACGAGTACCTTCGAATTGAATGTATTTACGCATATCAATAGAGGCTCGCAGTATTGGCTGTCGATTGAATGAATTCGAGACAAATGTTATCGATGAGTCGATGTGATTAAACGAACGAATTTATGATAAAAGGCTTACTGATATACATCTGCCAGAATGTGCAGAAATAGCTGTCAGCATGCATTTGGGGTTCTTTCATTTAGTTTTGATTCCGACGACAGCATTCTCTCCACAAGTTTGGTTCAGTGTATCCTTAAACGGCGGCAGTATTCTTGGGCTTGAATTGACTTTTTAGGAATCAACTCTCCTTAATCGACAATTTTACAGGATCGGGAAATTGCTTGAAAATTTCTTTCGATGGTGATGATGGCGGTGAGCTCTCACTGGTAGGAAATGAATGTAAGCTTACTTTTAGCAGGTAGAGTAAGTTACCTTTCATCTTCAATGCTTAAATGTGGAACCTGGAAGCTATACGTTGACTTGAAATTCGGAAATCGAATTGATGGGAGACTGTTCCGAGTTGCATAGAAGATGATCGAAGCATCTGTGAGACGGAGGTTGCGTCACGGCTGCAGAGGGTATGCATCTGGCAATTAATACACATTTTCTAGGTGGTCGAAGCGAGAGGAGGCGGAGTTTATGCGTGTATTGCGTAGTTACGGCGTGAAGGATGATCCATCGACGATAATCTCGTGGACTCGGTTCAGACAGCTTTCACCGCTGCTAGAAAAGAAATCGGACAGTGAGCTAATGGAGCAGCTTTATTGTGTGCTGTCAATGTGTACCAAACAACTTGGCAACCAAATGTCAACCGTTGATCTACAGAGGGCTATGAAGGTTTCGTCGTTTTCTTTGTTGTTTTCATTCCGTTCAGATCATTTGCTTCATGTTGCTTCTCATCAGTGATCACCAAATTGCAGCTGCCAATAGTGTCTGTTGTTTTCAAAAGTGGAGTCACGAAAACGCTTATGCTTTCATCAGATTTCTCGTTATAGGTGGAACCGATATCGGCACGTAAAGCACAGAAATTAATGCACAGAATGAATATGATGCGTCAAATCCATGACTGGGCCGATTCGCTACCGGATCGTCGCTCGCTGCTCAAACTTTGCTCCAATGAAGCAATGCCAAACGGTTGGAGTGTTGAACAGGACGATGAACTTTTTACGGTCGTTGATTCAAATGGGCTCGATAACATCTCGGCAAATATAGCTCATCGTCCAGCATTCCAGAAGGTTTGTCGCTTAAAATTCGATCTTGCGCGAAGGCCGCGTTATACGGGCGAAGACTACAAGCCTGAATGAGCTAGAATGGACCTCCAGTAATCTGATGAGGGAAGGAGTAACTTCAGGAAATGAATTTTTGGCCGCAGAATTGACCTTTTTTGATCGCGTGAGGGAGCTTTGTGTTGCGAATGTTCCTTGTTTGCTATTATGCTGCTAATTGAACAGGTTGTATGGAATATTTGTGTGATTTAGATCAACTTTATAATAAAATCTGTGGTTGCTGTTGCTTCACTTGAATTCGATGCCTTGCGAATTGAAGTAAGAGTTGAATTCACTTAGCTGTTCTGGAAGTTGATTCAGGCGGACATGGTGTAAATAATGTCAGAAAAGTGTTCATGCTGTTCGAAGAAATTGTGGAATACAGAGGTCAAGATGCGTCGTTTTCTAGGATATCCGGAATTTTCAGATTATCGACCGTTGACTAGCGTCACTCATCAGAACCATGTTTCTCAAATGTCTCTAGAATTTGTCTGTTTTAAGATCATTCGACCTGAGGAAAAGACTTTATTACGACGAATTGCCGAAATTTATACAACGCTGCAAACGAAGAAGTGGAATGGTGCTGCGTCAATTGAATTACTCGAAGACACTGGTTGGTTGTCATCCCTCAGTGGCAATTAGGCTTTTGTTGATTGATGGAGAGGGGTCTTTTAAAGCGTTTATTGAATAACGATCGGCTGCTTGGCTTAAGACTCTTTTTCANTAAGACTTTTTCGACATCAGAATAAGCGCGCCATGATAAGCCGTTACGACCGGGAACTTTGTTGTGGCGTTGGCCGATTGTTCAACAGCTGTTGTCGATGAGAGCGCTGATTGGGGATTCATTGGGGATTCCTTCAGTACGAGCTGAATTTTGCTACAGGTGCAGCAGGCAGGAGTTGCTACTTACTTGAGTTAGAATACAAATTTGTGAATGCTATCCATTAGTAAGCAAGGTGATATACAGACGAGGAGGGATCAACACCGCTGCAATCGCGCATTAAACGAGGCCGCAAGAAGGGGTCGTTGTCGAATGGGACGGCAATGCGTGATCTTGTTGACGCGGAGAAGGAGAAAATGCGTGCCCTTGTTCATCAGTCGTTTCTTCAGAGGGTTAGTTCTTTGAAGCTAAATTTGCTACATGCGGTCGAATTTGAGCGACATCTGTAGATTGTATTGGGCTCGATTTTCACAGCGATAGTTCCTTGTTTATGGAGAAATAGGTTGAGACAGTCTTCGCCAGTTCGCTCGCCCTTTTTCTTGATGTGTTGTATGGCTTGTAATTGGCCACTTTTAAGTTCGTTTCGTTCAAGGAGTTGTTTGACTTCGACTTGAAAGAGGTGCATCAAGTTAGAGGAATTCGATACTATCAACTAGGAAATTGTGCTATTTTTTTTGTAACTTTGCAAGTCTAGGTTATATTTTTACCGCTTACAAAGGCCGCAAAATGTTATGTTTGCTACAGATTCTGCTCCAGCAGCTTGAGTCAGTCCCGTGATTTGGAAACCGAATGAGTTCATAAAAGTTCATGTGGGCTTAAGCCTTTCTCAAACCCCATTCCTGAAATTTGTTCTGCCTTCCGGTGTCCATTTCAAGAACTGATGGGTTAACTTAAGTTGCAGTTGGAGCAATTGCCGTTAGCGGCTGCGGCTGCAATGGCACAAGGTGCGTTCTTATTACCACAACTGCTGTCATCGGGCTCTTCACCGGCTCAACAAGCCGCAATGCTATCCTCATTATTCGGCGGTCTACCATCTACATCCTCTGCAAGCGCATCGACATCCGTTGCAAAAATATCGCATCCTAACGAAACAAACACTGAGGATGCACTCAATTTAAGCACAAAGCGCAGTGTATCATCATCCTCATTGGATCGTTTGCAACCGGTGACGTCGAGTGCTGCCTCATCATCCACCTCACAACCCGCTTCGGCACTCATCAATACCCTCAACTTCTCCGAATTATTGGCGCTTGCTAATCTCCCACCTGGTAGGTAGTTTGTTACTTTACACTGCAATATGCAGGTACCATCGCTCGCCTCCTTTCTGTTCTGTTACAAAGGAGGGATTTTGGGGTTGAGGAGTGAACTGCGATCAGATGTGGAGCAGACACTGAGTAGGATAAAAATTTCGTGAAGTTTCAGCGAAGCGTCGCCCAAAGAGGCGAAATTTCCCGTTTATTTCAATTAGACCGATGTGCAATATTTAAAGAGCTCCGGAGTTGGAGCATTCTAGGTTTTACTTTATTAAAGTAGGACATGATCTGTGGCGCTTTGCCAACTGATGGTCCCCTCATAAGAAAATAGTGATATATTTGATGTGCTTTTAAGACGTTAGTCGATGTGCTCATCTGAATTGTGAATTGACTCTGTTGTGTGCTGTACGTGATAGCCAACCTGACAATATCGCTTCTGCTCCTGCTTTTTTCTTGTCGGTAATCAACATTGAGGTTTTTAGAAATATACCTCTTGTTGTTTCTGTTTCTGGTTTAGTCAGTCATTGCACATGAATGGTTAAGAATCCAATCAATATTAATAGGGGATGTTAGGTTGCAAAGCTGCACACTGCCGGTTTTCTCTTTTAATTCTAGCCAACAGAGCAAAAATATTCATCGCTGCCAGTTGATCTGTTTTAAAGCATTCGGTTTGCGATTTTGAAATGAGTTGCGATCGAGATATTTTGCGTTATACTGTGGAGGAATCGCAGAGAATTTTAAGTACAAAATATCTGTAAATGATGTAGAGTTATAAGCCGAGGTGTTTACCAAAATTCAGTAGTTTTATTGTTCGATATGTGTATGGCGAATTGAAATCATCGTTTTTAACAGAATGACACATAATATTGCCGAAAGAGGTTTTGACAAATAAATAAAAAAATCGGAATATAGATACGTCAACGAGCTCATAACTGCTGAATAATTCTTAACGAAGTGCTATTGGGGCAGTCTACGCTTTATTTCTTCCTTCTGAACTTTTTATGTATGGATATTTCTTTATATGCACTTTATTCACGAATTTTGCTACTGGTTGCCTTCGATGTAATGGCGACAGACTGGCCGTTCTTTGTGCCTTACACCTTATGAGGCATGATTTTATGAAGATATTATGACATAAACGGGGGAGTGTTCTAAGAATCATATATGTTGGAACGCACTCTGTCTATAATTCATTTATTTCAGAAACTCATGTGCCCGTAGTGAACATTGACACGGGCTTACGGTTGAGTGGTGATCAGGCACCTAAGGTGAAGAACCTCGGGCAATGGCTTTCTGCGCATCCAAAGTTCGTCCTTGATATCCCGTCTAGTGCAGGTGTTACTGCTACTTCCACATCGGCGGCTTCCACCTCGGCAGTAAAGCTTGAGACTCCAGAAAAAACGGTTCCATCGACGGAAGGGGTTGTTACGCCTGAGAAGTCTGTCGTTAAAAAAGAAGATTCGCCCTCCTCACGTCAGACACCATCAGCTTCTGGCGAGACGTCTAAGGTGAGTGAATTGCTTTATGTTGTAGTTGTTCATATTTGACAAAATTTTGAGGAAGTTTGTGAGTCCTTTTTCATTTTATGGGCGTTAAGGCGGCTTTACGCTCGAATTGGGCTTATTTGTTTTCGCAGCATTGAGTGAGTGTCTAATATACCTATAATGAACGCATCCAGTATCTCCGCGTTTTTTGTCTGTTTGTTGAATACAAGTCTTGATGTCTTTCACTGGGCTGTTAGACTTTTGGAAATGCTTAAAGGAATTAGTTAGGTAATCGACCACGAGAAAACTTTAAAGCCTACCATGAGATGGTATTCCGTTTGCATGTTTCTTTCGTATTTTGAACTGTTTTGATTGATAAGAATAGGTGAAGCAGCAGTGAGCGTTGAGGTGCTCAAAATAGAGTATTATTGAAAATGAGGTGGCATTAGAATTTGAAAATGACTTTACCGTGTTGGACACTTCTTTAGTTGCAAATTATGGGGTTGCAAATTCGTCTAACACTTCCACATCCTTGTCAAGGAGCGCTCTTTTTCTTCATGTGAAAATTAGAAAACGACATCCGCAGCTCCGTACTGCAGAACGAGTGCTTGATGAGAATGGCATCGATATATAGTGTCTGCTCTCGTGCTGAGAACGCAGTTTTCTCAGGATGATGCAAAGTGTGCAAAGGAAGCATCGACGAGTCCCTCAGCGAGCACGTCAAAAACGCCTTCGACAACATTGGAACCAGGCGAGATCCCGAAAGCGACATTGGGCTCGTTAGGGGACCAGCCAGTCGCTGTCTTTGATAGGACAACGGGCACACTGCTCTCAGCTGATCGCTGGCCATCCGCACGCAATCTACCTGCTTGGCTTGATAAGCATCCAGAATGCAATGTGCACTCCTCCTCAGCTCCAGTTGCGGCGGTGGGTATTATGTATACATGCTGTATGTATCAACGGGATTATTTTTAAGAATATGTGGACCTTCCTTGCATTTATATGAATCCAACTTCTGACCTTTATACTGAAACGCGCTTTACAGTACCTGGAGTGACTACGTAAGCTGATACAGCGAAATGAGCATTTTCTTTGTTAGAAGAGATCGCTTGCATTGTGACATCGATCTCTTGCTTGACTGCATTCTGTATATGGGAAGTGGAAGAATGTTGGAGTAATTGTTTATTGCTTTGTTTTGACAGCCAAATTCATTCATATATACTTCAATAGTGTTACTTCATTGATTTATCTAATTTAGAGATCCGTAAAGAACGTTGGGTGGATTCTGGATTTAATTTGATTTACAAAATATGTGTTACACCACATTTCAAGATTGTCTGTCGCACTCGAATAAACTGCTTAAAGATTTTACGTGAAGCTGTAACCGAGGTCGCAATAATACTTTTACAGACAGTACTATCGAAGAGCTATGCTGACAGAGTGGGTGGAGAGACGGTAACATCGTCGACGTCAATGAGCGGGACAAATAGTAGTATCGAAGCGTTGCAGATGCAGATGATGCTACAACAATCGTTGATGAACCAAAGTTTGCTTGGTTTATCGGCATACAACCCGCTTGGTCCATACGCTATGCTTGCCGCTGCAGCCTCCTCAACACCTTCCTCATCGAGCAAGGTGTGTGGGGTGTTTGTTTTATTATTTGAACACAAATTTGATGAAGTTGGTAGATCGCATCCAAAACGATTGTTAACGCGTTTAAAGCAAAGTTGCCAGTATTTGAGAATTGAAGTTGGCCGTATCTTTGTGGTGGATGCCATCCACATGTTGTGGTTTGTCACACATCAACCAGTGTGCAAGGTATATCAAAAATTAAGAGATAAGATGCATTTGTTTTCTGGATTAAGAACGAGGAGAAAGTTTCTTGAAAGCACTTGCCATGAGGGGAAGCACAATATTAGATCTTCTGGCGAACGGACAATTGCATGGACACTGAGCATTTCTCAGAGTATGTGTCGATGACCGGGCTGTCCTGCTGCTGAGATGAAAATGTTCTTGAAATTCCAACGTTATCGAGGGATTTCTTTGTGCCATGTTTTTTTCAAACATCATAAGCCCCAAGTTAGGTAATGAAGCAAGAGCATTTGCAGGTGAGTGGATCGAAGGATGTGCTGAATCCAATGCTAGCCTCATTGATGAACCCCTCTAGCGCGTTGCAATTGCAACAAATGCAATCGCTGCTCGCACTCGACCCGTCATTGCTCTTTGCGGCACAAGCCTCTCTTGCTTCGGGTGCACCTTTGCTGCCTAGTCCACTGTCATCCGTTGGTGTGCAGTCGACGGCCGCAAAGGCGAATACTGTCAAGAAGACGCCAGCAAAAGGTCGACTGAATGCTGTGGTTGAGAAGCTTTCTTCGAATCAAACATAGCTTCTATCGTGGTCGAATTTTTGTTTTACTTCATAGAATGGCATGCACTCTGTATCCCCTCATCCAACCTTTCTACTCTTGGCTTTATTCACTATTTCAGTTGGCATAATGCAAATGATGTTGATTCGAAAAGTGAATGGAAAGGGGAAAAGATGGGAAGGACGAAAGTGAATTGAAAACTTTTGTTGAGTGAATCGTCGGAAGAGAAATCTTTCTTCAGTTTCTGCTTCGTTATCAGCGTGTCCTTACCTTTTAGCCCTAGATATCCCCTAGAGGTTTTTCTAACATTATTGCATTGGTCATTCCGAGTTCAACAGAACGATAGGATCAGTAATCGGAAGCGGGAGAGGAGAGTTGGGTGGATACGGAGTGTTAATACTGTTTTCGTTTAGGTGCAAGGTGTTCTCACCAGGTTTGTTTTGTTGTTGTTTTGCTCACAGCGTTTGCAAGCATTGCGTTGTGCGTAGTGCCACGCTGGCAGGCTGGCTGTGTTTTCGTTTCGATCGGAAGTATGCCGGTGTTTATGTGCTTTCTATGTTATCATTATTGTCGTCTGACACTGTGCAAAGTGAGTAATTTCCGAATTAGCTCGAAGTTGGAGGCGCAGCTTGAGGTGGCGCTCAAAATGCGCCGATTGATCTCTGTTTTCATGCCCCTTCTTGTTGCTCTCTTCGTCCCGTTGGTCTTGTTTTATCGATTTGTTTTTCTTTAAATCCAATGATCGATTTGCTCCAAACTGTCATGGCATCGAAACGAGTTGTTGCTGGAGCTGGATTGTCACTTTCGGCATCCATAAAATGGAGTTTTGTCCACTCGACAACTCTTTGATCTCTTACCATCGTCTTATCTTTATTATCAACTGTTGCGGTGACTCAGGTAGTCGAGCAATTAAAATTCGAATGCAGGTACCGTCAGGTGGATGACAAATTTTATACGTAAATGTTTCCCTCTTAATTTATGAATAACTCCACGGAACTATCGAAGTGAGACTTCTCGATTTACCTTTACGGCAAGCGTATTGTCGAATTTGTGATAACTATGCGCTAATGTATGTACCCTCTTTAATGCGCATTTTTCCATACTCGCCAACCTGAGACGCAACATATTTTTATGGTTTGTATCGCGGAGCTTTCTGATAATTTCCTACTGGTAAGTGATGCTGTGGCTGGTTGTTCTTTTTTTTCTTACGTTAGTTGGTTATTTGCAACGGATGTATATTCTGGTGGGTAGGGGCATTAAAGCTTTTTTTAGCGCTGGTGAATATTCCTGAGAATGGTGCGTAAAGAATTTCCTGATCATTTTTGTCGTAATACCTCCAGAAATGTGACATATGACGCTATCAAATGAAACGGGCCGCTACTTCATTGTCAGCAATTGCAAACGGCGTTTATTAAATTGAATGATACTGATAGGTTGCTTTGTTTTGTTTTTTTTTTCTGACCGTTTATACACATTCGCAAGCGATTTTTTATTTTGTTTTCCAATGTTTTTTCGTGTTATGAGTTTTGTTGATAAGTTATTATTATTATTGTTGTCTATAGTCCACACAATAATTTCTTCCGGATATCTGCACACAGTGGTGCAACTCGTTGATTTTACCAACTCGCCATCTTCTCGGAATGTGGCCTATAGAAAAATGCATCCGCATGGAAGCACTATATAGGACAGAGCAGTTTCTTTTCAGGGATTGGGTGGAATAAAGGCACAAAGTACTAAATCAGATACGTACTCTCGATGCTTAAGAATTATGGAGCCGATGCACAGGGCTCAAATGAACTATCAGCTCGAGTGTTAAAGCATAAACTCCCTATGGCGGAAGCGTGAGTGGTGCGAATGCATATGACACAGTTGTATTCAGTAATATCTTCGGTTACAACCTACGCATTGTGTGAGCCGAGGTTCTCGGGTGCAAAGGTCTCGCACAGCAGCTGACAATTTATATGCACTTTGGTTGGTCTTCTTCAGGTGGTCTCTCATGACAGGATTGTACATAACTAGTCAAGACCAATGAAGAGCCAACACCAACAACATATCATGCATGGAAATTACGGCATTCGCAGTTTAGATAAATCTAGATGAGAACTTTGTTGCACTGTCAGAAATTTCGATTTCAGCCCAGCAGCTGGACTAGTATCTACAAGGGCTAAGCGGCTCATTTTTACCCATTTAAGGCTGGGGAGTGAAAAGATCAGCAACTCGCAGAGTTTGTTACGTAAAGCTTAAGTTCCAGAAACGGGGGTCTGTTGCAATGCAGTTTTTCAGTATTCATAACCTTATGCCCACAGTAATCCGTGGCCTTATGCTCGCAGGGACTCTCATACCTTTACTTCCTGCTGGCTAGAATAACTGTTTTTCGCTTTCCTGATCTCTTGTCTACGAGCCGAAGTGTAGTCCCCCTTTTATATGTGCTTGTCCATGCGACCGTGTGTGTGTTTTATGTGCGCATATGTGTGCATTCTGCACGTGCACGTGCATGCACGCGAACGCCTGCACTGTATGCGCATTTGTGTCCGGGTGTGCTTACGTGTGTTTTCTGTGTATTCTCCCTGCCTGTGTGTTTGTCCATCCATCCAGTCGCTTCAGTTCAGCAACATCAAAACTGGAAACGCGAAGTTTGGTGGGAATAATCTAGAGTACACAAACATTTTTCTCAGTCCAACGAGTTATTGGCATTGAAACTCGAAACTGTGCAAGTGAATTCAGCTGGAATCTCCAAAACACCCAAAAGCATGGCTCCGATTTGTTGTCGTGCTCCGACTGATGACTATAACACCACATGGGTCGTTTCATCTATACTTTCTCCCTCCCTCATTTTCGTCATGCTACGATAAACCGTGCCGCCCACACACTCGTTGCACGATCTTGGTTTATGGATCATGCTGCCGAATGTGTGGGCAAATGCTTTTGCGCCGAAACTGAGGCAAACGCGACTCGAACAATTCGCAATGCCCGGATGAAATGCAGCGCATGGTACCGAACCACAGCCGCTCTGCTCACTGCTGCCCATTTCTGCGCTCAGCCATCCCGTTGGTAGCGTTTGCAAGAGAACGTTTACAGTATGTGTTCTTTTCTTGACCAGTTCACTTGTGACCAAAGAAGGTCTTTCCACCCTCGTCATCCGCCACACCAACATCAGAAACTCGTACTGGAGATACCTAGGTCCTGCAGAGATTTAGTGTCCAAACACCAATCCCTTGGCTACTGATCTTCCACTCACAGTAGTATCCTTTGGGCACAAAAAATGACGTCACTACAATATTTCAAGAAATGCTGCGATCACATCTAAGCCCCCTCTCTGAAGGGGTGCGGTTTACAAAGCGAACACGCTTGTGAAAACGCGGAGTAAAGTTTTTGAAGCGCACAATGATAAGTTCCCCTAATTCGAAGTATATTTAGGCCTTATTTCTGTCCTATATTCAAACGCTCCACAAAAATAATATTCTCTTACATTTTTTATTATCACAAAAAGCTTTCTACAAAAGAAAGTTGGCCATTTTCAGGATAAAGTAGCAATACTGTGTGTTTGCTCACTACTTGAGATATGAAGATCTTAAGGATTAGATCGACGTCGAGTACACTTGTTGGGGTCGTTCAGTTTTTCTCGCGAAGTGGCTCCACTTATGAGCGATCGTGAATCGATGATGAGAGTATGCATCTAACTCTGAAATATTCTCAAAGAGCTCATCTCTTAAAGTTTACATTGTAATATTGTTTGTTGATCTACACGTCCGCCTTATGTGCTTTTCATTGAATGCGTCAACGATCTTCTCATTGATTCATTCGTTGACTACACACATAAAAAATCGCTTTCTTACCACTACCTGAAGGTGATCTCTTCTTAGTTGTCTTTCCGCTATACCCTTCCGCTAGAACCATTCGTAGCGCTGATTTGAAGCGATAGTGAAAGGTAGGCATGCAACATCGATTTACCTTTGAATTTATTTCCTTTTTTTCTCACAGACAGATTTAAAAACTAAAAGTTTTGCTGCCATCCGAGAAGTGTTATTTTATCGATACATTTCGAGTAATTTTCATAATTTTTTATCAGCACTGAATGATAATCGAGCGATCTTTCTTATCAACCCTTCCAAGGGCTATGGTTAGTCTTTCAGCGTCACTGCCTTAGAAGTCGATGATCAGCGTACCGTCCTTGCTTCAGTAGACAACTCTGCTATGACGTTTCGCGCCATTGTACCAAAATTCATGCGATTGTAACCTAAGGTTGGCGCGTCTTCCGCTGGCTAGATGGACCATGACGTGTCCCTTGCACCACCATTTGGTCCAAGGCGTTCTTGCGAGTCTTAGTGCCAATCTAACATCTTTGTTGAAAGATGGGCAACACCACCTAGTCAGACTATCCAAGCCCTGTGCCACCGCTCGGCAAAATGACAACTTCAAATAAAAACGGATGACTTCATTCAATGCAAAAGCTTTTGATATATTTGACAAATATTTACGATTTCAATAATTGTGCGATAGATTCGAATTCAATGAATTCCACTTTCAGATTGATGAAATTTTCTTATTCCGCTTATCTTTGCTGCATTTGAATATGAATGATTAAGTGTGTCATTGCAGTGTGTTGTACCGATGAAACACTTATACAACGGCTATTTTGCCTGGTAAGAGGGTCTTGTTGAGAGGGATCTCTGTGAGAGGGAGACTTTTTCGAGGTGTCATTTAAATACACGATTGCAATTTTATTTCATAAAATGCATAAAGCATTACAATTCGTTATTTTTATAGGAATCTACTCAGGAACATGCTTACAAGTCGACACTTAAATATTCCGCAAGTTTTTAAAAGCCATCCGAACAAAGTAAATGACTGTCGCCGCTTCATTTTACTACTTCGCTAATTGTTACTTATTGATAATTTCGATTAAATATGATTCGATTTTCATATCTCCATTTTCAGAATCGCTTAGAGAGTAGTCCGCCCTAAATAGAAATCATCTTTCCAAGTGGGATGAATTTGGCGAAAAACATCGAAAAGACGACCCTCAAACCTCTATTCAAACATTTTTTTTTTAAAATAATCTAACGACAAAAATTCTGATATTTTTCAGATTATGTGGATCGTTTTCGCTGTGGCATTACTTTCAATGCACTGCTTGATTGCCTCATATGAGCAAAAGGATGGTTGGGTCGACGTGAGTGAACCAGGCTCTTTCGATTACTTTGCCAGTGAAGAGAACATTGCTAGGCCGAAAGAAATTCACCTCATCGGGCGAAGGATTCATGGAATCCGTCATGATTGAGATTGTCCTCTTGTTATCATTCTCACATTACTTTGAAGTCGTTGATATTAGTTGATGACACATTCTGACTCTCACAAATTTGCATATCTGATATTTTGCCTTCTGCAGCTGCAAGGAGGAAGAGAAGGGTGAGAAGAGAGGAACTGTTCATATTCTCAGTGATATCTACCATCAAATCCAATCGAACTAGCCTTTTATCACCTCAAAAATCGCAGAGATAAAAAGAGCTCTCCTCAACCATTGTGTGAATCAATGGAGGAAGCTTAATAGTTTCTTTCTTTGAAGCCGCAATGTTTTCCTCCTTTCTTATAATCCTCTTTGGACATAACTCATAGTCTGTGTTTTTGAATTTTCTGCAAGCGTTAATGACGCAATACTCGATATTACTGTCTAGATATCTATGAATATGGCTCATAATTAAGTAAATTCTTAATAGGCTGAATTGCTATTGTCTCAATTCGGTGATAAGTTCTCTATCAATTTTTCGCATCTGCGATAAACATTATCATATCACCCATACAATTACTTCAGCAGCTATTGTACTTATGCTAATTTTTTATGGAACATTTGCAATACATTCTATGGTAAATTATCAGCTGCCTTTATTTGTAATGGAAAATATAAATTTCATTCGAAAATATAAAAGTTGATGTTTCACTCAAACGAAACCAACCGATATAAGTGACACCATGCTGATATTGGTTTCTTTCATCTCTTCATTTAGCGTCCACTGTTGTCGTCTCATTGATAAAATATTCCACGAGCTTTCAGTATAGCTATTACCGAGGATGGATGTGTCAGGATATTGAGGTATTTCAATCAGCTGCACCATTTTCAACTCGCCTTTATTCTGCTTCACTTAGCATCATATCAATTATTAGCTGCAGAAGTGAAATACTCAGCGGATGTGTTGTTTTTGGGCAATGCAATAAAACATTCACGCTATAACTTCATCTTCTTCAGACATCAGAGATTTAATGATGCGTTTGCATGAAGAGCGAAACGATAGCAACCGAACGGCATCGATCCACGAATGAGACCGACCGATGTCAACGAGTTGTTATATTTATACTCGTCGACTTTTGCGTCCTTGATGATTGTCCCCCTCGTGTTTTTTAAGCTCATAGCACTACACATCATATGCGATAGCATTTATGCTTTGTTTTTTAATTCAAAGCGCTATATTAATTGCTTTATTCATCAAAAGCAATTCGAATTTTGTTCTTGAGTCTTCTTATATTTATTCATATGAATCTAGCATATTTTAAATATTTGAACAACATACAATGGAAGATATTCAACGTACAATTGAGAAACATTGTGCTGAATCACTTCTTGCCACAGCCATTTTCATGCTCGAAGTATGAAGTGAATGCAAAAAATGAAACTCTCATGATGCTGTCCGCAAGTTCTGAAGGGGGTTGCAAAAAGACCTCATCATCGAGAGAATACTGCTGAGAACGCTTTGGCCAACGATATTTTCTCAGATTTCAATAATGACAGGTTGCTGGAGTGTCTTCGATTATCGTCGTGCTTATGATTATGGCAATAGATACGACATCAATGGGGATTCGTTCAAATGCACAGCCTAGCCGGATTATAACTATCGACGCTAAAATTGATTAGTCGACCTCTGTTTCCGATATCGTAGAAGGCAATTAAAGAAATGCTCGAATTCATTCGTCCATCGAATACGTTCAGCTGATGTGAAATAAAAAAGGCGAAGATATTTGTTATTGGCCACAAATAACAAATTAGGGATTAAATTGAATTTCTTCATGAGATATTCTGAATGAAGTTCATTCATTCTTCAACTTTCTTTGCTCGAGACTTGACCTCAAAGCTGCAGCTACCGTGCCCTTACACTTAGAATAGCTGAATATGACTAATAAAATTTCCATATACATTTGCACCTACTAAAGGAAATATTGGATACCTCATTCTCATTAACTCCACCGAGTTGTGCGGTGTGCCGTACTAGTTTGAGCGATAACATGCTTGGACAGAGCATTTCTCTTTTCTTTACCACCATCAGGTTTGGCTGAATATGTCTGAGGCATTTGCTTACCGTATTACTTGAGGTATTACTCAATTCATGAGTTCAATAAGACTGAAGGAGTGTCCAGGAAGGTCGCTACGACGTTCAGTCTGTTCGGCTCACCGCGTCAACCACTTGCCACGGTGTACAAATTCAGTGAATAAGAGCCCAATAATTCCTCAACTTAGTGAATTTATAGGCGCTCAAGCCAAAATATTTCCTCTATTGGTGGCGCATAGATCGCTTGTAATTACAGATAATGAACTTGATAGACACTACTTAGATGGTAGTTTATAGCAACTAAAACAGCACTTTCTGTTATTCGGAAGCTTAAACTAGTAGAAAGAAAGAGATACGCATATATAATTGTGTAAGCTTCATCAAACTAGCCGGTGACTTTGGAATACAATCGTCTTGCTTCATTGCATCTAAGGATACTTCATGGGAAATTTGATAACTTTTCATCTGCCTTATCACAGGGCACTCACTTCAAAGAAGAAGGTCACAAATTCAGAGCATTGAAGAATAGCGGTCTTTCTCAGTGAAGTTAGGGGAGGGCTGGAGGTTTCAGTATTGTTCATGTTTTTTCTTCGAGAATATGTTCGAACATAGTTGAGCAGATGAATCGCCTCTTAAAATCACCTTTCAAAGAGGACACTTTGTTCTCCTCCGTAAGCCCACGTTTCAAAGGAGCAGTATTTCCCAAATTTGAGCGTTTTAATTAAAATTTCTCATTACTTCCAGTGCTTATACATAGTCTTTGGATCGCGAGCAATTTCTTTTGCTTATGAGAGAGTGCGTTGTGGTTTGAATGGCGACTGCTTCACGAAATTGCGTCAGACGTTTCGATTAACGTTAAAGCTGTAACAATCTTCTGTTGAATTAGTGACTGCTTTGTGCTCAACAGTTCTAGGTAGAACTAGAGGGCAGAGAAGTGATCAATTAACTGCAGAGATCTCGAAATGCGTAAATAGAGACTACAACTATGAAATGCTGTCAGCGATTAAGACAATAAGAGATGTTGCATAGATACCATCTGAGGTCGAATTTTGCTAAATTTTTTGCTGCTTTGTTCAACATACACATGAATTCAGACATTCAAGCAGTAAATATGTGCAGCTAATTGGTTGTGGAAATGGAGTGGGCGGCAGGAAGTTGGGATGTGAGGAAGCTGCACAAGTTATGCGACGATCTCCGTTGCTAAAAAACTGCAAAATTGCACATAAATGGACTGCGATGATCAACGAAACTCCGAGTGGGCGGCATAGAGCTGCAATACCGGGTATCGTTTCAACGATCTTCTCAAGTCATTTTTATGCAATATTTTACTGCAGTATGTTCCATTTGGTGGGTGATATATTATCTTTCGCCTGCGACTACACACCATACTTCAATAACAATATTTCGTGAGTATATATTTCTGAAACACGTATACACAACTCAACCAAACTTCAGGAATAAGAATAGTGCAATATTTGTTAATACTCATTTTGTAAGTAAGAAAGATGTCTCCTCTATTTAAATGATCACTCTTACGTGACATGTTGTAAGAGATTCGACCACCCCATTGAAACAAGTTTTCATGTTTATCGATTGGTCCGAAGGGGTACTGTTGGACATTTCCTTAATAAGAATACATCGATGACAGTCATTTTTTGTTGTCTTCGAATAAAGCAGTAGTAGTCATTGCGACTGCATTCTTGCCTGGTCGAGGGGTTCTCAATCTTCGGAGTTTGTAGTAGTTCTCACTGATGATGAGAATTGCAAGTTAAGGTATCAGTAAATTGGCGAAGCAGTTAGCTTCCACGGTGCATCAATGCGCAATGCACAACGAATATCCAGTTGTGATTGGTGGTGATCATAGCTGTGCGATTGGCACATGGAGTGGTCTAGCTGCAGCACTCAGGCACAAGGGAAAAATTGGTCTTATTTGGTTGGACGCACACCTTGATGCACATACTCCGGATACCAGCGAGACAGGTTGATAATTCGTTAGAGTTGTGCATTAATGATAGATCCAACTAACAATTTCTATGACACAACTGAAATAACGAGTGACCCATAACCATCTAATTCTTCCGAACATCTTTTATTCGTCATTTCGCAAAACAAACTCAGAAATCACTAAGGGAGTCGGCAAGTGATCAAAGCAATTTGGATTCATCGCATTGTTCTTGTTTCGAAGTAATAATAGGGAGCGTAATTTGGTATAAATACCTAAAAAGTGGTTTTAATGCACCATCTGATATCATCTTTTCTCCTCTCCGCATATAAAAGATTCGATGTATTCTATCACCTATACTTTACGACAGGTTAATGTATGCAGGTCTCTCCACCACTATTGTGCATCCGATGAGCTGCTGGTGTCTCATCTTTGTTAAATAATGACTGAAAATAGAGTGCAAAGACACATCTCTTCCTCCTCTTCACTCGTCCCTCATAACAAACAGGTCAAGCCAGGCGAGGCCGGCTAGCTTTCCCTTATACGTTGTCTCATTCAGGCAAAAAAAAGTCATTCACGCCGCAGTGGATTTTTTTCGATTCGGTGTAGCGTTGAATCAACTTCCAATTATCAAAATCTTAAAATTAATTAGCATCATATGAAGAGGAATATGCTCGTTGAATGAATAATATTAAGCTGCTAATATTCTCCAAGAAAAATAACAATAAGGTGAATTTGTTGTAAGGAAATGTACACGGTATGCCAGTGGCTCATCTACTTGGCTATGGTGATAAGACACTCGTAACGATATCAGAGGATCGACCAAAACTACACCCTAAAAATCTTGTCTATATTGGATCGAGAAGTTATGAAACGGCGGAGAAAAATTTTCTCGACAAGTTGGGCGTAAAAATTTTCGCTCAGAATGACGTTGATAAACTTGGTATTGAAAAGGTAAGCAAATAAAGGTAATTTTATTTTGATAAATGTGAGAATAAACTTTTATCTATGCTTAGTTTTTGGGAATCATGTTGGATGTGGGGAAAAAGGTATGACTGTAGAAGACTGCTGAAAAAAGCGAGAGGTGGGCTTGAACCTTGACCTTTCATTCATCGGTTGAAGATGTTAGTGCATCATCGATATGCATCCAAGACCTTTGTTAATCCTTTTCATGTTAGCCATTATGAAATGCTCAACTCTGAAATTCTCTGCCATAAAACTGTTATTAAAACGTTTTGTAGTTTGCGTGGGTGGATGAATTCCTTATGTGGCCGAATTATATCGCAATTTTGAAGTGGATTTTATATGATAAATGTTTAAAACTTTTGTAACTTTTGATCAGCAAGATGTTTTGATCTCTATATTGAGATCGAAAGCACTAGAAAAGACCTAAAAAACCTTCAAAATTTCCTCCATTAACGTGTAGCGTTTCACAAAGTCATCAAAATTCATTGAATAAGACATAAAAACTGAAAATACGATGAAATATTTAAATTTAGAGATCGGTTAGTAGATCCCTAATTTTTGAAGCATTGATCACCTTTAAAGGTTATTTTGAGAGATACTACTCAGCAATACTAAGAAATCGTTCCACTAAGATGGAAAAAGTTTCTAATTTCTTGTTTTGCAAAAAACTATTTTCATTAAAAAATTGTCGTCATAGGTGCTGAACAAGGCCATCGAAATAGCCAGTAAAGGTACAGTAGGGTTTGGTATGAGTATCGATATGGATGGATTCCGAGAAGAGGATGCACCGGCGGTTGGAACACCAGAGCCTGGTGGCGTCATTGCAGATGATTTCTTGAAAGCAGTTAACAAAGCTAATCTCGACAAACTTCTCGGTACTTTTTTGCTTCCTGTCCTTTCTTTGAACCAGACAGAGGAAACGAGTAAAGGTCCAGAAGGGCAGACAATGAGTGGGTCCACAATTTTTGAAGCATTGATCACCATTGTTCATGAATCAATCGTGAAGTCATAAACTAGCCGTCGATGAGGCAATGAAATATATTTCAGCAAACTATTCTGTTCTATTCTTTCTCACAATTATTCGTTAACTTTTTTGGAGATTTGAAAGCTTTTCATAGCATTTATTTCATAGTATTTGCTCATCAACATTTACATGTGTACAATTATTCATTTACATATAACTTTTTGTAATCTCTCTGTATATATGCGTCGATTTGCAACAATTTTTTTAGCAAATTTTTCCATCTCTGATTCGTTAAGCAAAAAGCGAACTTAATACTGTTTATTCTTCAAGTTTGCATTTGGAAGCAGCTATTTGTTTCAGAAGTCCAGTACGAAGTGGCGGGAGAGAGGAGAGACTGGGAAGGGAAGAGGACAGGAAGGAGGAGGAGAATAGGAAGGGAAGGAGGATAGAAAGGGAAGGAGGATGGGAAGGGGGAGGGAAAGTCGGGAAAAGAGCGATTCCTTTGTTGGCAGTTGCATGATTGAGAAGGAAGCTTCTATTTTTAAAAAGTGCGAGGTTTGCTCGTTCTCTCAATGATGCTATTGCGAACATCAACGCACTCGCAATGTAGGGCAAAGCGTGGAATTTATCGGTGAAGATGCTTCAAACAAACATCTTCGCAACGACTGATCGAAGCACATAGGAATCCAACTCGGATCTTATAAGTTCTGAACATCAGCACTAGTCACTCAACCACATTCAATATTCTCTCTTTCAGTCACAGAGCTCGTCGAGTTTTTACCACGTTTCGATAAAGGAAAACGCACCGAGCAGCTAATCGTCCGGATCATAGAAGCTATCTATGGGAATAAATTTACACATAACAATGAAGAGGAACATATACGTCATCGGAAATAAAGGCGAAATTCATTGAGTGCCATCAGCGAGTATTGATATTGTAAAATGGGTTTCAGAGAGATGCTCAGTTGTTTGTAATGAATAGCATGCTTCTTCCTCAGTGAACATATTTGCTTCGCTTCGTAGCATTTCATAAATGACCCAAAGGTTGAGGCAGTAGAGATATTTATGTCGTATTTAATTGTTTATAAGGCCACCATTTTCGAATGTTTTATTGCCCATTATGAAAACGGGCAAATTCTGCAGGTGCGGTTCTTTAAGGCGAACTGCAGTACCCTTTAAGAGGTCGGGAAGAGAAACAAAAATAAAAGATCACCGAACATTTGCAAACTGATAACTCCCCCCCCCCC
>JAARMF010000436.1:76286-89671 GCA_022844705.1 Toxascaris leonina | reverse complement strand
CACTTTACTGCAACGAGAGAAATACCTCAGTTGAGCACTTACGATGATCTCCGTGAAAAAGCTCGCTACCTAGCAGCAGTCCAAACTCATGCAAACAAATCTACAATTCTATGGTTGTATGATATTCACAACCAATACGCTTCAAAACATTTTTCTTCGTTTTTTTCTTAAACTTCACTTTAAAGTCCCTATGTAAATCATAGGCACAGATGCCATTAAATCAAATCCTCAGCCGTTCAATCAAGCTTTGCTTGTTGGACTGCGATTTTTTTTTCCACAAAAGGCGTATCACGCTGGATGAAAAATTATCCACTCAATTTCCGATGCTATCAAAATGACGTCAAAAGCGTCAATCGTCGCTACACGAAATTGTTCAATTTATAAGTCATTTCCTTTGAAAAATAGTTGATCTAACAAAAACAGCCACTGTCACTCATTGAGCGCATTCTTCGTACAACATATCTGTCTGTATAAATCAGGGTTGACCGTTCTTCAATAGGTGAAAGTCGAAGAAATATGAACTCCGAAGCAATTAAGGAAAAGGCCAGTCGCAGCAAATCTGCATCTCATAAGTTGCTTTATTAGGCAGCTTTAGGTTGCATTTTTTCTTACCACTTTTCATTTCGCTTCCCACATATTGCAGCCTCCCGTGACAAATGAGTGAGCAAATAAATAGTTTTTTCCCACTAATGTTCGGTGACTCTCAATGCCATAAAACCAACTCGGAATGTCTGAATTTATAACTTCTGCATCCAGATTTCGTACATCTGATTTCAGTGTTTCCGGGAATGAGACCAACGGACTTTGGGACATCCATGCCACGGACATGTGCATATACAAGAGTGAGCCATTACTTTTGCACATAGGTCTCAATAATGAGTTTAGCCAAAGCAAACTTATGAAGACATGAAAGGATGCATTTTGTGGCATACTTGGCATACATTCTCACTTATTAGTTTTTATAGTGTTTAAAAATTTGCCATACTTCTTTGCAATTTTGCAACTGCAACTCTTATCATGAAGTCTATCTGTCAACGGCTCATGAGACCTATCTACTTGTGTTTGTCTGTCGGTTAGTTGCAACTCGAGATCTACTAAAGGCAAAGTAGCTAAATTTATTGGAAGATAAGCGACATTATAGGATCTCCAATCCATCAACTTTTAAGCGAATTTATAGGCTCAAAAATTTGCTTAGAATACAGGACACATTTTACTCTCAACCACTTCATATGAGGTTGTAGTGAGCCGAAACTATTCCCATTGCGAAGAAGAACATTTTTCTCGGACGTATGCGGGCAATAAAGCTTTTGATTAGATTGCGAATGCACTATTTTGTGTGTTTTTTATTCATTGACAATTGAAGATACCGATTAGCTTAACCGTCAAGAATTGCAGAGGCACATCGTTAAGCATGCTTTTCATCTTGTAAACGCACTAGAGCACTTAAAACTCTCTTAAATCAGTCTGCTCAAATTTTGATTCACATCTTCCATGATCGTTCAGCCGACTGGAAGAGTGAATACGCCGTTGCGCATAACGCATTCTTCCGAGGTACATTTGAAGAGCACATCAGGCCTTGATGTTTTGTTTTCCTTATATGCTCCACGTTGGGATCTAAACTCCGGTCGCAGATTTAAAATCAGGTGTTCATTCTAAAGTTCATTCGATAAGCTGAATAGGATTGAGGAAATTATTTTCCACTTTCTCTCATTTAATGCTCACCGTCGATGCCATTCTAATTGCAGTTGCTGCCTAAGCATTTTTTCATCATATATATTATCCAATTTCACCATACAGCATCGACTTCTGAGGTTTCGAATTTTTGGCATTTCAGCACATCCTAACCTCTCCTCCTCTAGAGCATCACCTGGTAATTTTCAGGATCTTCGCTCACAACGAGCAGCTATCATTTACATTTCTTTACTCGGAAAACTTTCTGTACTTTTAGCAAGAAAATGTTGCGTTCTCTTTATCCATTTTCGACTACTAAAACTGCTCTTCATGTCAGGCCTTGATGTTTTGTGTTCCAAGAAAGTCGAAAAACGACTCCATTGGTTCACTTTCTGACAAAATGCATCACTTCTTTTTCGTTATTATCGAAGAAGCCAACTCCCAAATCGCACAACATGTCTTTCATTGCGCAAAAAAAATCTGAATATGACTGACAATGTTTTCCTATCGTTTTTTTCCATTCTCCCTCAAACTTCAGAAGAGCAAATGAGATTTTCCGGTGAATTGAACGATGTTGGCAGATTTCGAATTTTGATCAAGGATATTTGGATTTTTTCTTTGGAGTAGGTGTTGACGCGTTTGTCGCCTTCAGATTTTAAGGGTCACGATGAATTTTGTCTCCTCCTCCACTTCCCCTCACCTTCCTCTTGATCTCATACGCCTCGCCGGCCAACTTCTTTCACCGCTGTCTTTGACAGTGAAGGGAGCGAACGAGATTTAATCCAATGAAAAGTAATCGAAGACACTGCCCCACCAGCAAAATCCCACTCAAACCGAGTATTTCTGTTCCAGAAAATTTCGTTAATTAGCAGCTGAAAACAAAAGGCGGAATTTTTGTGGTGACTAAGGAGGCGAAAAGAAATAAATTCCGTCAATAAGAATCGACTGAATTTTCGATTTGAATCAAAACTATTCTTAGGATCTATTTGTCATAGGGATGATAAGGAACCTTGTTTGAGTAGCAGTTCGGCAACACTTCATGCCACTATTCTAATGAGGACAGTCCAGAAAGATGCATCGAAGAATTTAGCAACAGCGTCGGCAGCTTCAAGTCCTAGCCTGATGAGGAAGACAGGTGGCATGAAGAACCAAGAAGCTCAACGAAAAAGCAGACGCAAGGGGAGATTCTGTAGGCAGATATCATAGCAGAATCGGCGATGACAAATCCATGAGTGGTTTTAGATCGGCATTTGACTAGGATAAAAGGTATGTTGTGGTATTGCAGTAAATTTTTTTATCGTCTTGAAACGGCAGCAACAATTGTACGATCGCGCATTCAACGAAATCGCTTCATATTTGACTTCTAACATTTAGTCTCTAGGATTCGAGAGTGGAATTTCTGTTCAACCTGGATGGAACATTCCTTGCCGACAGCGAAGGGTTGAGTAAAATAGAGGCTGCCGATCAAAAATATTCAATATCAGATGAATCTAACATCGGTAATCATTTAAAGACANCTTGAAACGGCAGCAACAATTGTACGATCGCGCATTCAACGAAATCGCTTCATATTTGACTTCTAACATTTAGTCTCTAGGATTCGAGAGTGGAATTTCTGTTCAACCTGGATGGAACATTCCTTGCCGACAGCGAAGGGTTGAGTAAAATAGAGGCTGCCGATCAAAAATATTCAATATCAGATGAATCTAACATCGGTAATCATTTAAAGACATTCCGTTGAAACCGAATTTCTTTCCGTTGAAACCGAATTTCTTTCCGTTGAAACCGATTTTCTGCTGCAGCCAAAAAACAGAGATGTGACAAGTGAATTCCGGTGTCTAATCGAGAATCGATCAATTAGCTAATGTCACCAATACTGCAAAGAGCCTATCGCTGTTGTGTTTACGAATGATAATCGTATGGCATAGAGATTAACGATGGAAGACCCGTTAGTCGGCAAGTTTTTTTAATGCAAATGAGGCAGCAGCCGAGCGATAGCGGATATTTTTGCGCTTATTGGAAAAATCAGGATGTATGCATCATAGACTTGGTCAGCGAAATAGATAGAGTGATATGATGTTCACTTGAATGTTTGGCTCATTTCAAAGGTCTTGATGTTCACATATCAAGCCTGGCATTAAGCTCAGATATTCTACGAAAAGAGATTGGGGAATTAAGGCTCAAAACCAGATTCGCGGTTGGTATTGAGCGCTTCAAACGAGGTGATAGCACATTCTATATAAGTGAGGAGAGATAAACGCTGAACGAATAATGACTTGCAACGAACAAGGAACTTTAAGGTGAATTTGTTCTTAGCGTAAATGCTGCAAAAGGTCCACTAAAAAGTGTTCATGAAAAATAGCAGCATATTTGATAGCAAGAAAGATTGATGATTGAGAAAATAAAAGCGAACAAACCGCAGAAAGAGAAGAATAGTTTGTCGATACTTTGCACTGAAGATGAAATAAATAATAAATGTGGTGGCAGAGTTGAGAACAACGAGCAAATTCGAGATGTCGTTGAGTTGATATGCAAAGTACATCGTTTCCGGATTCGAGAAGAAATCCGGTAGGGCACACTCAACTAGATTAAGTATGAATGGAAGTGTATTGCACAGTGCGAACATCACCGTCACCATCATCAACATAATCGTCGTGGTGTGTTCACGTTGTTGCTAAAAAAGGATCATTCCCATTAAGCATACCAATATTTACAATTTTTACGCAATTTTATCTTTTTTTTGAATATTTCACTAATAATGACTCATTTTAGTGCACAAATAATATTTGTGCCATCGCAAGAAGTACCATTTAAGAAACACATCATTTATATAGCTTTCTGATGCGTTATCGTTTTCCCCTCTCCCTGTTGTCACCTCTTAGTAGTGTATATTAACAACTCTTGCATACCAACTATGCTTTTAGTTCCTCTCGCAAAGTTGAATCTTTCGAATTTGTCCTCTAAGTCCCTTATTGGTTTCTTCGAATACTACTCGACTTTTAACATAGCTCATGGCATTTCATTATACGATATTCCACCACCACTCTATATAAATAATTGTCAATCTTCTTCATTTACAATTCACTTCCAATGTCAAAAATGTCTAAAGAGTTGGCATAAAATCGATATAACACATTCAACAATATTAGCTCCTCATATAACACAGTGTTGTATCTTCTAATGCTTTTCCATTCATAATTATGATGATAAAATTAGAACTGAAGTAGTCGTAATGTGTGCACAGCATCTTATTTTACTGTTAACAATACGAGTAATTTTTTACAGCATGCAATCTCAGAACTTATAGGTCAAAACTTATAAAAAATGTGAAATGCATTTTGTTGAAAGTTCATCAGTGAAAGAAGAATGCATGAAGATTGTGCTGATTATATCGACAGTGAGAGTGTTTCGTTGGGAAGCATCACACTACATCTAAGGTTTGCCGTTCTGGCCAAAAAAAAAATCACAAATCGTGGAAAAGCTATATTCCACCAAAAAAGAGAGATTCTTTTCAGTGCTGTGACAACCAGCAAAAAAGGCCGATCGTATGGTAGAGTGGAGGAAATATACCTCGATCTTATATCAACACTAGGCAGTGAAGATTTAATCTGCGTAAAGAGACATGTAGGAAATGGGCCAAAAAGAACTGGCAAAATTCGAATTAGTCTCTTACGTCTGTAATCCACTATGCGCTAGAATTGCTCTCTATCCCCAATCAGCTTACTTGCCAATGTTTGTACAATGACCGTAATTGTTTTCGCTTTATCTTATCGTATGGTCGTCGATTATTTTCTCTTCGGCGATGAATCAAATGCAGTTATTTTGATTGATGTTTCTAGAAAAATTGGCCATCTATGTGAAGGCATATTTCTTTGTGGCCAAGAAATGTCAATTTGCCCGGATGTATAGCTTTTTTCTCTAATATCAATAGTTGATTCGTTTCCCACTCGGGGGTTACCCATTACTTGCCGATAAGGCATCCGAATACGAGCAAGAGCGTTTCATGCAAAGCGATCATAGAACGCTAACAGATCTAATCAGTGAAACGCTCTCTGTAGAAATTTGTGCTCATTTCATTAAACGGATTCCGAAAATGTGTGAATTCGTGAAAATGACGAAGAAAATCCTTGTTATCCGTAATCAACGCCTCAAGAGATTTTTTTTATCAGAAATCAGCTGAAATCTTTGCCGTTTTGAGAAATTTTTTTTCGAGCTGGTCCGAAAGAAAAGATCCAAACAATTTATGATTTCGAGCTGAGAGGTTAAACTTCTTCTAGACTTCTGGATTATCAGCAATTCTTCTATATATAAATTTTCGATTCATCCATGAAATTAGCTAATATGCAAATTTGCCCAATATGATAAATCACCGAAAAACGGACGAAAAGATTGGATGCTAATTCAGCATTTAAAACTTGATAATTGGATGGATAGACATGCATTCGAAGGATGGAAAATGTCTCAATATTCCTATCTGAATCACTATATCCCATCATGAAGCATACTATAAAGTTGGCATTGGACTAAGTCTCATGAGAGTGCAAAAAGAGACTGCTTGTAGACCGATGTCAAAGAGCTGTCAACGTTGTTGTGACTTCGAAACTATGAGAAATATATTTTCAGTCGTGACAATGGAAGCAAGTGCATAAATTGTTGACATTTAAGGGATCGCCACCGATACATTTTCTGATGTTGATGGATCTATCTTCTTATCCGATGATTTCGCGTTGGGAGCCTCAGGAGCTAGAGAAATGAAACCTTCGTTCGCATCTTCGTCATACGTTGTTCTCAAAAAAAAAAAAAAACCTCGTTTTGTGAGTTTATATCGCAGTTCGCTTCGTTCTTGAAGGTATACTATCTCTACGACAAAGTTCTGTCACCTATTTTAAGCATTCATACAAACCTCTCCCGCAAAAACAGGCTAGATGTGCTTGTGCGCAGGTGCTTGTCTATTTGACTATTGGTTTGACTGATCGACGATTTCAACTGATTGTATCTGAGAATTTGCATGTGCTTTCAATGACTATAATTTCCATATTTTGCCGGTTGGGTCGCAAAAGCAGGATCTGCAGCAGTTGCCATATTAGCTAAAATACAAATACATTACTGCGCACTTCCACCATTCTCTAAGAATCCATGCAATCGGCTAGTTTGGCAAACGAAACTGCAAAGGGGCATGATATGTTGAGCCTTAATTATGCTTCTTCTTTCCGCTATGATCCAACTTGTATAAAATAGAAAGCCAACTAGTCGCAAAATACAAGCGAATTCCTGCCCCAACTAAAACGGCTGCCTTTTTTAGAAAGTGAACAAATGACCGATTTTCAATTAAACACTGAAATTCCGCCCGTTTTCGACGGCGAGTTTGAGCGCAACCGATCGAGATCTTTGAAATTTGGTCGGCTGCAGCCGAATTCTTTCCGTCAACTGCAGACCAAATGAAATTTCGATCGGTTATTTCCCTCTGCAGATTTTTTGAGTGTTTTTCAGCGATGATGGATAGATGCCGAAACGTTGACATAGCCAAACATCCTGTAATGACGCCAAAGTTCATTATTTTGACCTCAGTAGTTAATTGGATGAAAGGCGTTCGTATAACCAAATAAAGGCATATCAACCATATTCTCAACTCTAGTTTATAGCGATATCATTATAAGGCTATCATTCTTCACTTAGTGTTTGCTTTCAACTCAATGGGCTTTGCTCAGTTCTGGCACTCATCAATCACAAAGAACATAGCAGTGATGGCCATGCGGGATTATTTTACTTCTTCTTCTTTAGCGATGTTGATAAGTGAGATGTTTGTTGCAAGCTTTTGTGAAATTCATACAATGTAATGGATGAGTAGGTGAGTATGACTGCAGGGATAGCATTAGTGAGAGAGTGAATTAGACAACAGTTTAAACTCAATGATTCGCATTATTGAATGAATTAAGTTGTAAGTTGTAAAGATTGGCGCATAAAAAGATGCCAGTTTTAGAGAGCGACAAAGATTATCTACAGAATTCAACAGAAAAAAAGATTCATTCATAAGCACTGAAAAAAACGATCAGAAATAGCAAAGAGGACAAAAATTAGTGACGAGAAGGACAATTTTTTTTGACAAAATAACACAATGCGCCTATAAGAAATAAANAATTAGTGACGAGAAGGACAATTTTTATGACAAAATAACACAATGCACCTATAAGAAATAAGTGAGTTTATTTATTTGCTTAACTACTAACAAGAAATCAAAAAGTGCCACAAGAACTTGCATGATATGCGCTCAACTTGAAAAGTGAAGTGACCAAAACGTTATCAGTGTAGATATTTATCACATATTTGTAATAGTTCTACTACCATCATTTGCACGAGAAGGGAATTGCCGCCTAGAAGATGATAAAAATTGCGCATATATCGCAAATTATTAATCGCCATTGTATGAGAGGAAATGGCCACCCATGATAAATTGCAGAAGAATAAGCGTCGTTATGCAAGTTGGCTATAGGGCTCATGAGGTTTAGTTCGGAGAGAATTCGAGTTAATCATTTTTAAAGTGCAAATATTTGATTTGATTTCACTATCGACTGTTATATAATGGTTGCAATTTTCCACGATGAGTTAGTTAGTTTATTGAATATCGCAA
The DNA here is from genome assembly GCA_022844705.1 of Toxascaris leonina. NCBI lineage: Eukaryota > Metazoa > Nematoda > Chromadorea > Rhabditida > Ascarididae > Toxascaris > Toxascaris leonina. Next base: position 81,372 of record JAARMF010000436.1, on the reverse strand, counting down.
TCTCAAATATTTTAAAATCAACTTTGGCATATGCCCATCTAAATTTGCTAATAATCTTTAGATAATCATCGTGTTCATTGGAGAACTTTATGAAATGAATAATGAATTAAAAATGTGAAACTAATTTAATTTGTAGGAATTATTCACTCAAATTGAGCGCAAAAATAAAATTGACTTAGAGGATCGTATCGTTCACGATAAATAACCGAGTTTTGGAAAAAATAAGAGAGCGTAGCGGTTGGCAAGAGCGAATAAGCAACGAGGTGAAGGAGAATAATTACGTCATCACTTCCGGTAAGCATTTGGTGAAACAGGTAGAGATATACTACTGCACTATCGAACGAATAGACGTGAACGATTGTAAACTCATTAAATGTGAAATTGGGATGTGCGGCGTAGGAAATACACTATGAGGCGAGCGATGAAATTCATGCAGATATAGGTTGAGCTTGTTTTTTTTCGGGGAGGGGGGGGGGGGGGGGGGGGGGGGGGGGGCGGTGGGGGGCAGGCATTGTTTCTACTAATTTATGCCATTAGCGGAGCTGAATTGTCAAACATTACCAATTATTTCTTTGAATGTGATGTTTGACNGAGGGGAGGCAATGAGTGACAATCGAGTTCGGTGTCGCAGCCTGTGCACAAAACTTTGATCACCTGGGCGTGAATTTGACTGATAACCGAATCTGCGGACAGGCTCAAGTGCCAGTGTCATTGGCACTCATAAATGCTCTTGTAGCCCTTCTTAGACCTAATCCTTCTTAGATCATGTCCTCCTTGGACAAAACCTTATAGCCTTTCTTGGACAAATTGGTGGAGTGTTTTCGACGGGATAGAAATAAAAAAGATTTGAAGTTCAAATGTTGGAAAGATGCAAGTCTGATGGGTGAGTTGCAGAACAATCCGACTAACTGTGTGCTTTCAATATGCAATCAACTAGATCAGAAGGCCAACTGTAAACTTGGCATATTTCTGCGGCTTCGCGTTGAGACCATGCGAATCAATGAAATTCACGGGGAAAAATTGAAAATGAGAAGGGGGGGGGGAGGGGAGGATCGAGGAAGATATGCGCAACCCAAATGCCGCAAAGTAGCTATGAAGCTACCTCAGATCAATGCCAACCCAGACTATTCTTGAATAGTCGGACGAGAGATTCGGTATAACTTAGGCAACTGCACAAAAAGCACAATATCTTCAGATCTGACTGTCCTACATCTATGAGCGTATAACGGGGAGTTCCATCCATCATGCTTTTGCAACCTCAGAACATAGTATCTCTCTCGCACTATTTCAGCGCCCCTTTTCACGACCTAAGTATGAGTAAAAATCTTCCAGTTGCAATAAAATGGATGTATTTGTATAATGATTCATTACTGATCGAGCGCCGATGAAAAACAAGAAGGCGAGGGTTGTCATCCACATTTCTAATGACAAAATCAACAGAATATGAAATTTTGAGAGGAACGTACTTTGCCATATGGTTGGACATCTAATGCCGTAAATGTTCCCCGCAGGGCGCGTTTAAGTATTGTATGGTCATTTAGTTTGATGCCACTCTAAACAGCGCGTATTTCTAATCATTCTTCATTTCTGAGGTGACAATAAAGGCGTCATGAGGCGATTAATGTTTCGTTGGAAAAGTTGTGCAATGATGAGACACAGCAGATAAAGATGCACATTTGATGGGCAGACACCAAATGCGCTTTTCTGACTCATCGCAGCAGGTGGGGTTATCAAATTACAACACATCATATGCTTCACACTGTAATCACTTTGACCGCTCATAGAAATCTTTCACAAAGGCATCATTTTTTCGGAACCCCACCGGTGTAAGATGAACATCCAATCGGTTGAAAGCTCACGCAAATTTTATACACACTCAAGTGTCTATAACTCCATTTCCGGTTGATGGCTTAGCTTGAGTGCTGTTATGGAAGATCTTCCCATGGTTCATATTATGATCGCCGAACATCGCGACTTTAGCTTCTGCGGTTCCCATGTTGAAACCAGTGGAACGCAGAGACGCAGATATAGTCGCATATAAACAAGCAGATATGATGCCAGCATTGCAAGCTTTGGAAAGGCGAAATTGCGAAAGTGCATTAAACCTCCTACAAATTGCATGAAGAGGTGAAATATGGTAATCCATTTTAGGGTTGATTAAAAAATCCTTTTAGAATGCTGCCAAATATATTGCAAAAAACATTTCTTGAAAGATGAACCTGAGCTGTCACACAGGCCATTTACGGTATATAAACATTAAGTAGTGCTGTTCTGATGCAATTTTCATCGTCATTTGAGACGGCCATGCAACGGCATTGTATCTCAACGAAAAGCCGGGTTGCAATAAATGGTGCGCAATAAATCACGATGTTGCAATTGAGAATATAGGCGCCATAGTTTTATAGTAGAGTGTAGCATTTGCCAACTTCCACGTTAATCTACGTGCACTCAAATTTACCAACTTAATGGGCAATTTGAGTGAACGACATTATTTGTTATATTTGGACGTGTTTTAATGCGATGCGATATCAACACAGCATTTAATTGCAATTATGCAAATGCAAAAGCAGGTATTTACCGGCAATTGCGCACATGCATCGCACTCTACATGCGTGTTCGCCGTATCGTACCTGCACGCGTACCTGACGTGTAAGCGCTAATCGCGCCCGACGTAACGTTATCATCGAACAGCACACATGACCATTCATAACAATAATAATACCAAACGGTATCAAAAAATGCGTTATTAGATAGCTCGCAGTGAAATAGCCAATCATATAGTATGGATACAAATCAGGATCCCGTAAATTCCGTGCGTACACCGTATCGCCTTCTGGTGTTACCCTGAATTTACGATATATTTCAATGGCGAAGATAATGGCGTAGAAATGTTTACGATATAAAAGGAATTTGGGTTGTGTGAATGGTTCAGAAACGAAAGTTGTTCGTAGGATCGCTATTTTAAGGAAATCATTCGAAAACTGCATATATGCGCTCATGGAACAATGAATAAAGAAGAATTGGAGGGGAAAGTAACGAGAAAGGGGAGGGCTTGTGAAAATGCCCGAAAATATGAACAGTGAAAATGAAGAAGATAAAACTTCATGAAATGCTTCAGATTTATGTCGAATGACGTCATCTTAAAAGTGCTGTTGAATAGCGGCGCATTTTAAATAACTCACGATGAATTTGACTAGTGAAAGAATGCAATTAAATGCCGTAGCTAAATTGTTGAAATTTTAATAAATGAAATTCGCTATTTCTCAGTATAAATTCCCATTTTTTTTCATACCTACTTGGTGAATCATAAAACCATAATTGCGCACTTAACGCTGAATTCATTCATAAACAAAATTTCTTTTACTTATCAATTAATATTTTACTACTGATTTCCTCTCTTAGGAATGCTATCGATAAAAACGTGTAAATGTTTGTTCGCTTATTTATTTGAGATATTTCTCTCGTTCTCCCACCCCGTCCCCCCTTCCAACAAAATTCTGCTTTTAGCAAAGATTAGCCTCTGAGTTGAGAAGTTTTGTGCCGCGATCTCGTATGATAATTTTCAGCGAAAGAAACTTGAAAAAAACGTATCGCTTACAGAATGCAAATCAAAATTGGATCGAACGAGAGAAGCTCAATTTAGGGACTCTTGAAGCATGATCAAGGCTTTTCACTTACATGAAGCCAATCTAACTTTTGGTGCCCTCATTTAACAAGTTCAAAACAATCCTCATTTAAATCGAAGGATTGAAGTGTGAGCAGCAAGCAATCCGCCATGAAGTCTTAATGGAAAAGGAATAAGAAAGCGAAAAAAAATCACAATCGGAAATTACTGTGGTAAGTATTGTGAAGCTGCTAATGAAAGGTCACAATTCCACGAAGTGTTTCTAATGCTCATCCATGGCTGCCCGAGTGGTCAGTGAAAAAAAGGATCGAGGATTTATTCAGTGGCAGCGATTGCGTTATTTGAAAGACTCAACTCACTCGATGGTGTATTCGAAGAATCGAACTAAATTGTATAGAATAGCACAGATAAGTACAACAAGGAGAGCGATCCTTGACTTCCTCGCAGTGCACCAAACACGCACCTGCAAGCAGCAATATCGGCTGGCAGCACGACAAAAATTACCTTGCTCATCTCAGTGTGCAAAATTTACTGGGAATTCGGTAAATACTGGCACAATCATGAGAAAGTCACGCCAACATCACAGTCACACTCGCTCACACAGGAAATAGAACACAATGCCACCTCTCTTGACCACGAGAAAAAAGCCCTCCAGGTAAGCGGGAGAAAAAATCATTTTCATTAGCTTCGCTCTTGCGTAGTACGTAGGCCGTCCCATGCGCTTTTCGCATGTTTTTGTCGAAGAACATCGTATCTGCTGTCGAACAGGCGCCCTGCCTCCATGTATTTTGTTAGCAACTGTCAAATGATAGGTGATGGTGGTTCCAAAGAAAGACAATAAGAGAGAGTGGAAGAAGGAGGATTTTCCCATATTTTGCCATCTTTCCCACGGAGGAAAAGAATTTAAAGTCGTTTAAATTTCGATGGTGTTTGCCGAAATATCGTAAAGAAAAAATCGACTACCAACAAAATATCTTCGGTACTTTTTGTTGATTGCTACCCGACTAGCCATTCAGGAGATTTTTGAGCATTGAAAAAGGTCACAGCATATTTATTGAATTTTTTCATACAACGGTCAACTTTCACTAGCCACAANGAATTTTTTCATACAACGATCAACTTTCATTAGCCACAGTTGTTTTCTACGCATTCACAACCGAAAAAAACCATAACGGAATTCGCGTTGAAATTCTTTAAAGGTCCATTCAAAATGATCCTTAGCAATTGCTATATGTGAATGAATTCCTCACGCCGCGTACGTTCATTCTATTCACATCTAAAGAATGCAATTTTCGGGTATTAAGAAAGTTGAATATTTTAGAAAGCAACGGAAGAGACTTTTGTTGGAGCGATTGCTACTCGAATCCTAAACGAGGTGCGTAGGATTTGCTACCGAGATATAAGGTGTAAAGCAAAAGGATAATGCAGTTCTTTATTAGCCATGAACGACTGCTTAGATAG
>JAARMF010000436.1:64962-75883 GCA_022844705.1 Toxascaris leonina | reverse complement strand
GGGGGGTGGCGCAGCCTCTAGCATAAATCTAACTCCACTTAGTATTTGTCGGAACCTGCTTTTATATGTCTGCTAGCTTGCAGAATTTGGTCATAGCGTAGGACTCAGGATATCTAAATACCCTGCGAGTTCTTTTTTTTTCGTTGTCAAAAAAACCTTCGAGTAAAGTCTTCCTTACAAACACCTAAGTTCGGGTCAGTTCTGATCAACAGTACATCCAATTCGATGATATGCGTTTGGCATGTCTGCGGATTTGAAGTTGATGAGTTCTATGAAAAAGGAGTCTCTTGAGCAATTTTCAACTTGCGCTCTTGAATATTTGGTAACAGCTAACAAAAACATAGCAACTGTTTAACCTGCCTTGTAGTTCTCTAAGAAGACCTTGGACAGTTCAAGAAATAAGTGAAGAGAACTCATAAATGAAGATACCTGAAGTGGCCTGCAAACTGCTGTCCACCTTTCGACGGTAATTAACAACATGATATAAATACTACATGTTTGCATTATAAGATTAACCGGATATACGAATTTTAGCATGTAAGCGTAGTACTTGTATTGCGCAGAGATGTCTTCTTGCCTGCAAAATCGATTTGCTGAAATCGGTGAAAAGTTGTTGCGGGCTAGAGCAGCGATTACCCTGATGAATTGCTAGCTCCATTCCACCCCCCCCCCTCCCCCCCTCCCCCCCACGACTTCACCGCCCTCTTGACCTGTGAAAAAGCCATAAAATCGCTCCAACCATGATTAATTCTGCATGAACTTTAAAAATTGCTGCAGTGCCTCTCTTCATTGAAATTTGGTCGTTAATGCGCAAAGATGATATTTAAATGAGGGTTCGAAAATGAAACAATAATGAAATGCCCTCATTTTGTCTCTCAACGAGTTGAACTTTAAATGGCTCTCGAAAATGATCCCATAAAAATGTTTAATATAAACTTACCTGCTGTTTCACTTGCATATTTCTAGCAATATCAGGGCTGTTGTCAAACTTATTCATGCAGAAAAAGTTTGAAAAAGTTGTTGATTATTATCGAAATCCACACAAAATTATTTAAAGCGCTATGCTGTGGACTATTTGCTGAGGAAAACAAAAACCTTCAAATAAGGATTGGGAGGTGATCATCAGTTTAGAATAAATGGGAAACCATCCGATATCTTCAATTATCAACAAATAATTAATCTGTGAAAGAAGAGGTTTCTTTTTCAGTTAACCCAACTGACCACTTAAATCTTCTATAATTGTTGTTCTACGGTACGGGATACTCGAAATGAGAAGTGCCTCCTTTAAAATGCATGTACATTCTTTTGCATCTTCAAATGTCTATAAGTGCACTTATAGCTGATGAAGCCTATGACTACATTTGAAGTTGATGGATCGAGCTGAAAAAATGCATAGCATATCGGCTTATGGCGTATACAATACACACTCAACTTCATAGGTTTAGCGTTGCTGGTTTAGGAAAAAGAGACATACAAATAGACAAACGTCTATGTGCGCAAATGCGATTCCGCCTCACTCGGCCGCCGTATTATTTGCTAGCCGGATTATTTGACTACCGATATTGCTCACCAATGTTGAGATGAAAGCTAAGCTATATGCAAATTATGCCTGGCGCTTCGGAATGAATTACGATAGCACTTTTTGATCTATCCACACCTTTTAGAAGTGCAGTGATGAAAAGTCTGTACATCGATGACATTTTATAACTACACGCTGTTGCCAGTTCTGTCATCGTACTGTGAGCATATCGCGGAGTAATAACTTTTATCAGTAAATTCCACGAACATGCCAAATCAATGCACCAAAATCAGACTGCATGTTATGATTGCTCTCTGCTAGATTCCTCCTTCACATCCTCTTCAGAGCTCATCGTTACTAGAAGTCATGCGCTGGGGCTCGTTTAGACGGCGATCAGGACTGACAGTGGCGATCATGTTTCCCTTTCTTCCCTGCCATGACAACTGTCGAAGAAAGTAGTCGAAGCCTCGAGCTCAACTCTGCGTCGTCGCTAAGCTCAAACGTCTGCATACTGCTCTCTCTTAATAGTCCTCTTGCCACATTTCAACTGCGTTAGCCAAGGAAGTCTGAATTTGGAGTTCTCGCCAATTGAATGACGTCCCATTCACATATGTAATTTATAAACTATGCCCAAACCCAAATTCTCTTAAGTTATCAAGGCGACTTATGTTCTTGCAGAGTTTTTTAGGATAGGATTATGAAAGAGATGCTCTTCATATGCATCTTAGGCGCCCTAACTTTGACGTCGAAATCAATGTTTCTGAATCGAAAAGACGCTAGCATAAGAGATTAAAGATTAACATCATTGGCCAATTGTTTCGTAATACTCTTGCAGATGAATGATCCACGGCCGACTCATTTTAACGGAGCTACTCTTGTCCGAGATTTCAACCGGTTCTTTGATCCAGACTCTCGTTTGCACCTTATTCAGTGCAATTTCCAATAAAAAAAAGCCGCAGTTCAGAAGCATAGCACAGGATATAAGTGACTATCTCTTCGATTTGAGGCACAATTATTTTGCCGATAGTAAATTTAATAAAGTGAGCTTAGCAAAATCATGACCACATAAAACGACCCATAGCTAGGATGACCATTAATATCACTCAACCAACTTGAAAGTCCAACGAATCACTATGTCCCAAGCAACCAACCACTATTGCTATAGACGTCAACGGGATGGCATATTCACCTTCGTCGGATGTATGCCAAACGCACCATCGGTTGAGCATAGACCTACATTCTGTCGGCATAAGAACCAGATTTGCGATATCGCTTAACCTGATTCTACCGACGATCCACTGAAAGATCTAACGTCCTTGCAGCAATCAAAAAACAGGCCTTTTCCAGAAGACAGCTAGCCCTTTACCATTCATGTGAAACAGCGGTAGCTGTCGTGCAGCTGCCAAGAACAGATCTGCATAACTTATGCATCCTTCGCTATTTTCTGCATTCAAGAAGCTTCAATAAGCTTCCGAACCGACTCCAGGTCCGACAACCGTTCGTGATACTTACAACTGTTGCAGCAGTGACAGACGTGAACTTTTGTATTCAGAGTACTCGCAGCAGTTAGCAGAGCATTCACGCTACAATGAAGTGACAATTTAGCCGCTTCTTCGGTCATACTGATCTTATCATCTATTCTTGCAAGCTTGTTAGGAAAGGACTAAATTTCCTTAGAGCATGTTCTCTCAAAATAGTGCCTTAAAGTATAAACTGATTAGCCCTCCGCGCTTGACATTGGGAAGGATTTCCCAGCAATCCACAAAAACATACTTCAGCTCGCACTCAAAAGGGATGAAAATCTGTTTTCCTCAGCGCTTGGTAGGCACCTTGTGCAATGCTTCCTGCAATAGGGTGGGTATTACCTCTCCTCATACCTATGGGCGCAAAGTTCGGTTGACCGAACCCCTATCGTAAGGCCCATTTATAAACAACTTGCCTGCAGGATTGAACATTGCTTTGGAAGCAAGCAGCACATCACATTCTTCATCTGATGAGCTTTTTGCAGAACCTGCCATCGTTCTCGCTTTTTCTAGCATTGGTTTTGCGAATTTCTTGTTGATAACGGGTCAAACAAGATGTTAACAACGAAGACTCGCTTGCATTTGCTTACGTTCAGTGGGCCTCTGTGGGGGGCGTCCGTGGAATTTTTTCAGGGCATTATCAGACGACTAATTGCTGGCGTCCAAATTTGCATAGCCCTTCCTCGATGACATGCCCGTTTATTTGTTACCTCGGAACGAACGTGAATCAACTTCGTGATAGCAACTTGCACGCTTCCAGAAATATAAATTTACAACCGAACCCAAAAAGTGTCATTCGTTTCGGTCGGAACAGAAATACCTCTGTCACCAATATACCGCGAGCAAGCCAACGAGTTAGCAGAACTAAGCCAATGGCAGCATCGGGAAATGTTTGCGAAATTTAGTCATTTCCTGGCCTAATCAATGTTTGTGCTGTTTTCTCAACAGCACCATATCATCTCAAGGACCCATTTCATCGAGTGCTACCTTCTGGGCCGAGTGTAGAGCATAATGAAACCTCTCCATTGCACTCTGGCCGCAATTTCACTCCATATCATTAGGCACTTCCCCATTACCATCCCTTCTTCCAAAATGATTGCAGCTAAGGCGTCCCAATTCTGCACTGGCATCATCATTGTGGATACCTTCTCTTCTAGTACCACAGTACCTATTGCGTATATCCCACGCTTTCCAATGTCCATCGAGAAACGCTGCTCATGAATTCAAAGACAGAAGATTAGCGACCATTTCCACCGGAAATATAATAAAATGGTTCTGGGTCATCGGTTGGCCGTGCAGACGGATCATGATTTCATAGTCGCTATGTCTAGACCTAAAAGAGATATTTCGCTGGGCGGTATTGCGAGTTGTTAGAGCCCAGGCTTTACACAATAGACCCTTCATTGGCGAACTACAATCTTCAATGCGAATAAGTCATCATCTTTCAGTTGCGCGAATATTCTCTCTCCGTTAATAGAGTCTCAGTCAAGCGAATCAGAAAATATCCGTTGTCACCACAATCCACGCAGATTCACGGCTTTGTTCATCAGAACAATTGAACATCCATAACGGCCAAATAAACTGCTATAATCAGCGACCATATCCGACGCTGTAATCGCTCCGGAAATTTTTTCATAGTTAGTCACTCAAGTTGAGTTACACCACCCCGACATATTGCCTGTCTACCAACGCCGTGATCGACTCTCGGAACGTAATAGATGTCTCCTATTTCACTGGCGTGCAGTTAGTTACTGCTGGTTAGATTCAATCTTACAGGCCGTTCGTTTCTTGAAAATCGACTCGATGAAATCACTCATAATAAAAACCTATGTGTGACTACGCGATGTCTATAGAATCAACACGTATCAATTNTTTATGGTTAATAGTTAATCAAAAATATTGAATCGACAAACAACCTCTCTAAACAGTCAAAATTCAAAGTCAATGTATGCCTCAAAATGGTCCTCAAATATTACAATAAATGTGAAATAAGAAAGGTGAGTATATAACAAACCCGTGGGCAGCATATTGATGATATCCCACAAGGACATCATATATCTTGACGATCGTTTCATTTCACAGATCTCCATCGCGGTACTTTGGTCACTCTTCTGGCGAACCTTCTTTCATACTGACTTTTCCCTTTCTTCATTGTTATAATTCTGCCGACGAACTTCTACGAAGTTGGATGAACTATCCTTAGTTTGGTCTGAAGGATCTCGAAAGAGGCTTCCGAACTAGCTCAACAAGCATCTGTCTTCGAGATCCTCAGCTATGACATCCGAACCTCTCATGGTAGCGCCGTAACAACCGATACATCCAAGTTGAGAAGCATCCTCGAACAATTGAGGGATTGGAAATAGGTCTTCTGAGATGGTGAGCTACCTTCATTGAAATCTGCTTCAGAATGTTCAAAAGAATGACAGTCATCCTAGCCAAAAACAAAAATTCTAAGTCATTGCGGCATCGCGATCAATTTGCTTGGTAGTTTTCATTGTGCTTTAAGACTTATGAGAAAAGTGGAAAAATGGAAAGATACGGCTCAATATCTGAATTTGAGGAGAAATGCTTCTGTCTGCGTTAAGAACAGAAATTTCGAAGTCTGAAGGGTCCATCGATTTTGTGTTAAGCTCTAGCCACCCCTTTCTGATTATCCGAATGCTCTCCCCTCCAATAGATTTGATTTTTCTTGCTCAAAGTAGAAAAAATAGTGACGCATGGTGTTTTGGCTTTGCCATCTGCGCGATGAAAAAATTTGCCATCGCGAACAATCTGACGCTAAAACATTTTGGCATCTGGATGTTTGGGCGCGCCGCACATAGTTTAGAGGTGCCTATTTTATAAAGTGATAGTTATGGAAAGATTGAGAAATAATGCAATGAACTCACATCAATCTTTTAATATAATATGCCAATGGGACATGCAGATGGATATGTGCATTCAGAGTGACTTTAGCGATAATCGCCCATTATTTCTTTTGCTAATGTCTATTCAATGAACGAAATGAGAAATGAAATATTGATAATGTTATCAATTTAGCTTATTCGATCAGTACATTGCTATATATTGTTCCTATAAAATGGCAGTTGTTTCTTCACTAAGGTGATTCAAATAAGACTCGTTTTTCTTTTATGCAAAACTGAAGCTGAAATCCTCTGTTATGATTGCAAGAGAACATAAAACTCGCCCATAGAACTTTCAGCAATAGAATGGACAATCAATCTATCATTCAAAAGAAAAGAACTTATCGAAAATATATGAAATTACGACTTTCATTTAGTGTTTTCATAGTATTCATTTATGTTCTCGTCCAGGCAATTCGTCCAAGAAATATTTCAAAGCATTTTTTGAGGGAATTTGAGCAGTTTTTTCCCAACATCGATTAGCTCTTGCTAGCGATTAATCTTGATATGCAAATCCGAATAATCTGCTGTGGCAGATTTCCTTGAGGGCTATTCAAAATGCTGTGCACTAAGGAATCTTTCATAGCATGCGCATCCTATTCGCATCAAACAATGCACTATTGTTCCAATGGGAACAATGTGGGATACATCAGAGGGCAAGCGAGAACACTTGTTTGAGTGATTGTTGATCGAATTATGGAAAACCCTTGAGGAAGCGAACGCTATTTATCATGGATATGTAAAAAGAGAATAGTTGTTTTGTGCAGTTCTTCATAATCCAAGAACGATAAAGCGGTCAGAGGATAATATTGAAACCTGGAACTTGTCAAAAGCCTCGAAGCATTTCGTTTTTTTAAAGATCCTCAACCCCTAGCAGCAGTTCTCATTACCGTTAGCTTATTTTTGACCTTAATTCATGTACGTAGGCGAAGAGAAGCATCACCTCCACCCTCAATTACGTTGTTCTTAACCTAGGGGACATTACATCTTGAACTGCTGGGACGTCACCGTACATCGTAGCATGACAATTTGTCTCACTAGTTAGGCATTCCTGAGGTCATGATAACGTAGGAGGCCCTCGTTCTCATATGGCGATCTGTGACCCTCTAACTGGCTCCTTCACCATTCAAGCAAACTCATCACTTTCCATCCATTGCAGGTTATTTTCGTTTTGTTCCTATGCAACAATTTCAATCGAAAACACTAAGTTCTACTTTGTTCGATATTATTTTCTTTATACCAGTGTACGCGTCATTACGCTCATTGGGTTGCTGCCAATAATTGATTCAACAGCGGGCATAGCAATGAGCGATATAGGCAAAAGCATTTGGCTCTGTTCCGGTTAGGACAGGCTAGCAGAACCACAACCAGTCAGAACATCGCTCACAGTCAGTGAAGACGCTGGCGGAACAGTGAGGAGAAGAACATAACAGCTTTTCAACGAAACGCTTCATCGTTCAAAGCTAGAGACAGGAATACAATGGATAATACAATGAGCTTGTTATTGCTTATAAGCAGTGGTGGAAGTTATGATATTTGGAGGTAAAGAGATTATGACTCGTCACAATGAAATGTTGCAAGCTGAAACATGCGAAACGTGACTGAACCGTAGCACTTATTTACAATTTTAGAACGTCTTTGCGGAAGTTTGGAAAGCAACTCAACTCATACTCGAAAAATAAATTTGGTGATGATGTTAGCAAGCAGCATCATGTCCGGAAGTTTAATTTGTTCTTGTCAGAACGCGCCCTTGGGGCAAAATCATCTCTGGAGCCAAAACATCTCGGGGCCTGCGCGTCTCCAGTGTTCGCTTATCTCTTCGACAGATTACCAACAGCGCCATAATGACTGGGAGGAATAAGAATAAAGCACTGATCTAGGGAATCCATGACGACGGAGGAATAAGAAAAGATTGGAGGAGGAATGCTGGATTTTTGTCACAAAACAAGTGACAGCTTCAACTCAAAATCTGTGCATTTTCCAGGAATAAACAAGTGATGCTCAAAAGCCTCAAGGGATACTATGGAAACGTGATTGGCAGCTACCGCCGAGTAGCTTGAATTTGCTTTTAATTAGCATTGTTCCTTCACTAGCGATGGGACCGAGGAACCGAGAATAAAGATCAGCAGTTGCTTCGGCTTTGCAATTCAGTTTGGTCTCCACAACCTCGATTCGGATCGCAACAGTGGAGCGGTTGTTTTGGTGCATTTGGAGGAGAACTTGATCACTCATAGCAATGGCACCAAGGTGAAGTGAGCAAGCAACTGAATTCCGCTGATTGTTACTGCGTCAAAACCCAAAACGATGATACAATTCCTCACTCGCCAACTTCTTCAATTCAGCTCAAAGGCAAGAAAAGCTTAGGTTGAAAAGGACGAGCAGTGATCTTTCCATAGAATGTGTCAAAATCGAAGATCTGACTATTGCAGCAAGGAATCTAAGAATCTGTTTATGTACTCTACGTTGTGAGGCTTCTAGCAAATGAAGGTTTAGCCCTTATTTCAAGTGGAAAGTATTTAGGATGGACGTGACAAGGTAATAGAAGACAGTGTATCACAGATTCCAAAAGAAAGAGAGCGGTACAATAAACGTCCTAGACAGATCAGTCGAAGGAACTTCCTGGGAGTCAATATAGCGAGACAATTTCTGAAGATGTAATGTCGCAAAACAGCAGGATTTGGATTACAAACTATTGATACATTTCCGACCGGAAAAGTGGAACTGAGATTTTTGGAAATGGGCTATTCCGCTTGGAAATTTTAGCAGTAATAGCGATAGTACTTTTAGTAATAGTAATAATAAGGATGAGAGCAAAAATTGTGGTAACGTTAGTAGCGATAAAGAGTTGCTTCGAGAAGAATATAAACTAGACCACATCATAGCCATAAATATGTGCAATGAATGTGTAAGAAATCGAATTTATTGAATCGTTAAATAAAAAGAGACAACGGAACAGAATATAGACCAATTGAATATGTTCATGACAATAGTGACGTATAAATGTGCTCAAAACAATGAGTTACGCTATCACCTTGTTCTGAATTCAATATGGAATATTTGCATATAAGCGTAAAATATTTTTATATACGCAATAATGGGACAATGATGAGATTGTGAGGGATAATCTGTTAATGAGCTGAGGTTAACGAGGCGAGAAATTGCCAACTTCACAATAGTTGCCAACCTGAGGCATTATTTCTGATGAAATGCTAACAGTTCTGGAAATATAACCAATCCTGAAGAACATTGTTTCAACAGCATGTTTCTTTTACCGATTTGCACTTATGCGACTGCCGCTTTCCTCCCGTGAGGTGGAAGAAGCTGTCGAACAATATATCACAAACATCCACTGTACCGTAAATAAACACAAAAGATCTAACAACGTGGCAATAAACAGTCAACCAGCAATTGATCAAGCGGCTAAGCATCGGTGGTCAAATGGCTATTTTGCGTGCATTTATATGCACGTGTTTGCAACTGTGTAGATATCTACTTGTATGCAACTTGCACAATACAACCCATAAAGGCTAAACCTATGAAGTTGTATGGGTTTTTACTTTGTTATTTACCTACACGGCCACATTGTTTACATCCACGAACATCAGTATATCTGCTGCAGCACTGTTCTGACAGATTTTAGCATACTTATGTATGATGAAAACTCATAATGGTTGAAACGATGAAAGTAAACTTTGTTACAGGAACTTCATTGAATTAAAAGAACCTAATGCGCTCTGTTTTTGCCTTACGCCCAGCACTTTTCTCGCATGAAAGCATATAGATCACCGAATGCAGTTGATTAAGCGATAATTCAGTGGGATGATTAGGCTTATATACTAACCAAGGATCAAGGCCAGGCACGACAAAGACCGGAATCGAAAGAAGAAGAAGGCCAAGATCGACTGCCGATAACGCACTCAGCAACACGTTCACCGATGAGGTGCGCATATGTGGCCGCGAAAACATGAACAACGAGACAAGGTTGCCCAATACGCCTATACATACGATGAGTAGAATCGCCGAGGCCATCAAGTGCTGGCTGTCCATCACATTCTCCACTAATCTGTAAGTAGCATTCGTTAGGAACCGTTAAGAATTTGTACAGCCGTTAGCGAGCATACTCTTCTTCAATAAACAACAAAGCACAGGATTTCATTTAAGAGTTGTGAGGAACAGATTCTTTTTCTCTAAGTTTAATTGTCAGTATCTTTATAACGCATGGATGATCAAATTTGCGTCAAAAATCTGAATCTGATTGTTCGAAGATGAAATNTTGTTCCAAGATGAAACATTTATGAGCCATTCTATTCGTTCGTAGTTTATAACCGCATTTGCAGTGAAATATGACAATGTTGTGTCCGTATGTATGTCTGTGCGATGGTTTCATCCAGATTATTCGATGCTTCCAATCGACATCATACATTGACTTATTATGCCATTTTTCACAGTGATTCATCAGCTTCCACAGCAATTATAGATAAAGAGAGATGAAAAAATCATGCAGATTAGATCGGTTGGATTAGCAGAAAAATGAATTTTTTGCAGAATTTACGCGCAGCTATATCGTTTGAGTAGTGCTCGCATTATCCTCCATAATACTTGTATTAGTAGCAATTGACGAGAATAATTGGTCAAGAGAACGAAGTGGCACATCCGATGTCTTTTGCGCGTTTTGTTGCTTGTCTTACAAAAAAAATCGTTCATTGCCCTATCAAAATNTTGCGCGTTTTGTTGCTTGTCTTACATAAAAATCGTTCATTGCTCTATCAAAAGCAACAATCCTCATATTACCTTTAGCTAATCTATTTGGATGAATCATCTCAGCTGATCTTCTAAAACTTTTTAATTCAAGTTGATGAAGCATACAATAGTACATGATTTGATAAATTGATGCTTCATTGCCGCACCCTATTGCTTCAGACCACCATCGAATATCTCATTCTCACCTCTTTTTCTATTTTTTTATTCATAAATCA
>JAARMF010000436.1:22193-54702 GCA_022844705.1 Toxascaris leonina | reverse complement strand
AAAAAAAACTATTCGTTTTAATATAAAATTCTCAATGTAATGAATCTATTCGTTGTATTCAATCATTCATTCAAATATCTTCAAGTATTTTTCTTGTTTCTTATTAGAAGGGATAGTATTCTAGCTGAATAATTTTCTTTGTTCTCTCTGAATTATCGCCTATTTCCTCAGTCATCTCAATTCCTGTCATTGCTGAGTGTGCCTTGAAATTCTTTTACTATAGTTCTTATTCATTTCATTATGTAATTAGCACTTCGATTGAGTAGTTCTTTGAATGAGCTGAATTGAGGCAGCTGAAAACTTCGCAGACTTCAATTTCGCTCTTAAAAATGAATGAGCTAATATCGAATATTAAGCATGTGCTTACGTATCAGTTAAACTTTGCAAGGAATAACGTGAAAACGAGTACGCTTGCGCGTACATAAATATAAATATAAATATGAATTAAATATGAATATAAATAGAGGTATAGATATAAAGATAAAAACAAATGTGTGAATATAAACATGAATATGGATATAAACAAATAAGTAAATAAATTAATAAACAAACAAATAAACAGATGAATATGTAAATGGATAAATAAGCATATAAATAAATAAATAAATAAATAAATAAATAAATAAATAAATAAATAAATAAACATAACGTTGAATTTGTTATTCCCAAACACTATGCAATTAGAATATAATATAAGATGCCAAAGATAACCTACAATTAAATGAGTGTCTTCTTGATAGACGTCTCATTGCAATGAATGCGTGAATATTTATTGCGCCAAGAGATTAATTCGGTAATCGTTGGACGATGTCCTTTTGGATGTGTAAATTTTGTTCATAAGACGAATAAAAAACATTTCGATCTTTTCAATAGTAATTCAATTGCAAATAATTGTCAAGTGAAGAAAAGCAAAGACAGCTACAAAGCAGATATTATACATTGGCTGGTGGGAATTGTGACTGGAGTAGGCATAGAAGGCTGAAAAGATTTGATATTGAGCTGCAATAGCATATCAAAAACTCTGCTATTGAAGTGAATGTTCGAGATGGACTTTTCGTTGTTAACCGATACTGAATTCGGGATGTGAGAGGAAGAAGATGAGTCGTATTGTGATGCGCAATTGGATTTGCTTAGTTGATTTTCGTATGTAAAATTGGGCTGTTCGACCATACAAATGCTAATTTTGCTTACGAATAATTGGCTAGCAGACATGAGAAGACCGATCGAAACAACACGATCACAGACAATTTGCCATTTCATTTGATTATTTATGACTATGAGCTCCTCCATCGATTCTCAATGTCTCAAGTCTTTATTCGCTTTAAATGTATTGTTGTTTGTTATTTTTAAGTCAAGAGAGCAACTTTACTGAACGTTTTTCCTCATAAGAAATCCTTATATCGTATACAACTTTTTTATTTTCAAAAGATTTCCAATTATATTGGACGGCCGATGAGATGAACGATTGAGTAAACAAATGAATGAGTAAATAAATAAGTAAATAAACAATCTCATAACTCTTTCTGGCTGAAATGGTTGACTCATTCAAGAATTCACAATATCCTTTAGTACATTCATTCTTCTCTAAGGAGTTTTCGCTCTTCTTAAATAAATGAATATCAAATTTCCGAGAGGTGTGGAATGATGCGTTGAATTTTTTTTTTTTTTTTTTGCTTGATTTTGATCGTCATATTCCGCCTATGAAGCACTATAGACGAGAAGGAATCTTGCTGAATACGCAAGCAGAACATTGCGCTTAGCGAAAAGAAAAATGCATTAATGAATTTGCGATTCGCATCCAACAAAAAGCTTTGTGATCGTCACTGCACCCTAACATTACAATGTCCACATATGGATGTGTATTGCTGTGAATAGGATTTTTCTCGTTTTTCTTCTTCAGCTTGCTAAAGAAATGTAAAACATTCGGAGGGTGTTGTCAACATTTTTGGCCACCATGTGCGACACATTTCCCGTTCAAATATACGTCATTACGTCTGCATATACATTAATGACGTATTCGCAAATCGTGTGTCTCGTTGCTCTCAATCAGAAGAGATGCGAAATTACTGGGAATCGACTGCGAGAAGCAGCGAATAGCAGCAGTGATTTTGATGTAGCGGTGATCAGATGGAATTTATCGAGAGGCTTACGTTTGCCTGACTGCTTCATTTGTGGTGCAAGATTGTGCCACGATCGTTGGCTACACTCATTTATGTGGTATTAAGCGGAGGGTGAAGGAGATGGAGGTGAAATGAGTGCTGCAAAAACGAGCGGACAACCTTTCCCGTACTCTTCCCTTCTTCACCCCTTTGCCCCCCCCCCCCTCTCCCCGCGGTCTGCCAAAATTTCACCTGAAAGTTTCAAGATTTTCATCATATAAGTTGCAATTGCAAAGTATAGACATGTATGGAAAGGAAAGAAAATTAGGTAAGCGTTCGACTCAAATAATTCGAAAGCACAAAAACCTCGGCGCTTTTACCGGCCAAACAGCCGATGACCACAATTGCACGGTATAAAAACTAGCGAGTTCAATAAGGGAATTTTAATTTAAGTGCTTTGACGTGCCTCTCACGTCTCCTTTCGCTTTCTCTGGAAGCTTCTGAGTAAGTTTTTCAAAAAGTTAGGGAAACTTCAAAAAGTGGACGATCAAGAGTTTGCACGATATCCGTGTTGCAGTCTTGGTCATCGAACGGTCACTTTGACTGGTGAAGGAGAGAATATGCCCATCAACTTCCTGTAGACTTCGATCGATCAGGTATGAAAATTCTATCGATTTTTTTTGTAGTATCCGCAAAATGTACAATGCTGCGTTATTGGTTGTGAAATGAGCGGATATTTATTAAATTCTATATCAATATTGATTAATTTTACAACTTCATAGCGCAAATTTCACAACTTTACCTAAGGTCGTTAGTATTTTCGCTGCAACTATTGGGTAGGCAAATAGGCGCACACTCTCGCCATCAATGCTTTGCAAATCAAAATTTATACAAGTGCATAGAAGTGACGTAGTGTAAACCTTGAAATTGAGCCCCATATTTCATAAGCGATAATGAGACGTTATTTCTAGCCAAAAGTATTCAGTGATAAAATTTTGGCAAAGTTTATAGTGAAATGATTGCTGTGCTCGTATGTACTTACAATTCCATTGGGTGTCACTGTGAAGGATGCAAAATTGCTGAGAGGTAAATCAATTTCACAAACGAAATAACCCCTTTATTTTTTGAAAGCCATGACACGATCGTTGGCTTAACTCTTACGATCTGTATTTGTGTTAATGAAACCAGTTAAAGTAATATAATCAAAATTCCGTCATACAGAATCACCAAAGATTATAAATGAATCAAAGCTCGGCAAGCTAAACATGAAAGCATCAGGTAACGCTTTCATAGAGGCGCATTCGAGATTTTATAGTTGCATTCTGCTAGTGAATGGATCGATCATTGGTTTTTGACGGGAGTATGCTGTCGATGTGGTGTGGTTGATGAGTAGGGGGCATTTCAGAGTGGTAATTCACTTTCGATTTCATGCCTCGTTTGAGTGAGTGTTTCCGTTTTGCTGACGACAATTTTATGCTACGGAAGTTTGCATAGAACATTTTGCTGTCACCTGCAAGCAACAAATTTCTTTGCATAAAACCTTCAGAAAATGATGGATTTATCAATTTTTGCAAAACGCATTTTATGTGGGCGTTCTTGTTTTCTTTCAAAAACGATAGTGCTCGTTCCAGTAAAAACTTCGACGAGGTCGGACAACACGCAATTCTTTCCAGACGCCTTATGAGGGCGAGGATGAGAAGTTTATTAAAAAGTAGCTACTGAAAAGCAGCTGCTCTTTTGATAAATGATTTCAGAGATTTGTTCCATGAAAGGTTATTTTTCAGAGTTTTCTGGATATTATTCTAGAAGACAAAGGGATGATCAAGTGAGACGGTCCTATTTTTAGCGGTCATTATCAATGAATCTGATTTTTTTGTCCAATAAAATGCACTGCTGAGAAAACATTATCACTGTGAAGTTTTCATCTACGCTAACAACGAGCTATAGCACATGACAGCAGAGGGTAAATGAAGAGATAACTAAATACAGCGCACTCATAAGGCGTTTTCTATTCAGAATCACTCACGTTATACATTTTGCCTTTCTAGCATTTATTATAATATTCGAAGAGCCGTTTACTGAGTAGAACCTTAGTAATCAGATGGCTCCATATGATTGATGCATAAAGAAAATCTAAAATCGGGCATTAATCGTATCATAAGTGAGCGACATCGATTTGAAATGATGGCTTATACATAATTAGTGAAATAATTAAGTCGAGGATGCACAATGAAAAAGAATTCATTTTGTGTCGAATGTGAATAAACGAAAACTTCAGAATGCTGTCTGCTTCTTATAATCTCACATTCAAACATTATGAGATTCCCTTCTTTCAGTTTCATTTGGTGCTTTCCAAACTCTGATACATTCATTCGACCGCAAAAACCATGTCTTGAGTTTGCGGTCGAATGAATCTATGAAAATCCTCTGCACGCTTGTCTATGCTCACTTTCTTCGTTCAACTATCATAATAACTGAGAGCTCCGATCAGGAGCGTAGGAGTGATTTTTTTTAGGAAAGCGTTTGTACGACTTGCTTGCAACACGGATGATTGTCTAAATGGTACAGCCGAAGGTGAAGAGGAGGAATATGTTGACGACCGCTATGGTCTTATATGGTAAGTGAATTAATGGGCACAAATAGGGGATTGATGCCGTCAGTGCTATCTGAACATGCTCCAGGAACTTTTCCGTCTAACTCGTCAACATATGAATCATTATTGCAGAAGCCACATGAACTCTGAAATTAGATGTGCTATTACCATAGTGAGGTAACTTGATGTGTGTTCTCTCTCTTACATAAGATAGGAGATGGAAATGAGGAGAGTAAGCTACGATATCAAAAATATACTACTAGCAATACATCAAAAATAACAGTTGACATGAGTGCATCGTTGTATATCACAACAGCTCATCAAAATAACCGATAGGCATAAATATTCAAAAAGAGTGGCAGATTCCAAATTTTGTTTTTTCATCACATCTGACGATCATCTTGTTCGTTTCGATGCCCCTATAGCCCCTGTTTATTTATGACAACATTGAATTAAATTCTTGAAAAAAATTCCATCCATTTTCTGTAATTTACTGTGAATAGCAGAAAAAAATGCGAAGCTCATTTTTCTCGTGGCACAGATAGAGACTATATTGGATTCTTGAGAACTCGTGATGCGCACCGCTGTCAATGGGGGAGAATGAAGGTGAAGGCACTGTGAAAAAGGCACATTCACTTTCATCATTTATTGCAATTGGGCAATAATTGCAAATACCTTAAACTTCATGAACCTATACACTGTCGGTGTTTCGAATTCCTTAAAAATTCATCACTTCTGAAACTCGTGGTATCCTTTAAACTAGATTATGGAATAACCACAAAAATGTCCCTCTCTGTAAAGGCGAAGTTTCTGGCCTGAACAAGAGATTTCTTATTGCAGTCGATATCGTTATATTCCATTTCGCAAGATTTCGTGCACGACTCGCCGAAGATTGTATATGCATGACATGCCGAAGATCCGATATTGATATGGAGATCAGGCTGGCAGGATCATTGCACAAGTTAGATAACTGTCGCAAAGATGTCATTCATTTTGTGGTTCGTATGTCGAAGCTATCATATCGAGTCCACATGAAGCACAGCACACATGACGAGATCATAGTCGACTTTTGCAGAAGAACAAAAGAAGAACTAAGGGACTGAGCGTTGAAAGCTTCAACTAAACATTTAAGTAGTTAAGAGGTGGAAATAACAAGGAGACAACTGTTGAATGATCGATTCGATTTGAATGCGATGACGAATTTACTTAGTAGATTCACATTACAAATAGAGCGTAACACATTGCAAAAGGCTCATAACGCATATAAATGGGCGTTCGATCGAGTGAAATTTTGCTAATGAGGCATATAAATTTAATAAATATGGTAAAAATTATGAATAATTGAGCGATTCTTTAAAAGCTGAATGCTAATTCGATAAGCAAATGATTTATGAACGGATAGCAATGAGACAGGTAGATGGGCGGATTAACGCGTTTATCTCGTAAGTCCTACATTCTCTGAACTCTTGAGCTAATCGAATAGGCACACATCGAGGATATGTGCCATTTCCATGTACAATAGAAATATAGTGCATAAAAATGAATGATGTTTAGTTTGCCTAAGCGAAATACATAAAGATCTCATAGATCAACATTAAGCATTAATACTTGAATGCTATATAAGTTCGATAAGCTGAATGAAGCTATGAAAGCTTGCTATCTAAAATTTTCTAGCCGCATATCAAAGTACTGTGCTATATGCACAAAATAGACAATGATGTTGTGTATGCATTTTTGCTTTTTGCGCCAATCATGCAAATCCCTTCCACGAGTACAAAAATAATCATAATGTAAGGAAATTAAGCTCATTTTAAATTCCGTATATTGAGTCGCTCACCTCCGCGTTGATCGTTTGCATTGAGGAATTAATCACATCGGACTATCGATTGCATAGTGAAATTTGCGATAGTTTAGGATGTAACTTCATTTTCATCAATACACAATAGAATATAGGAGAAAATCTTGTGGAGTAATTTTTATGGCATATTAATCATCTAAATGATCTCTCTACTCATTTAGTTTATTTTTCCATTTAGATGCAATTAGTGAGCAGAAGCAAACGCTTATATTTGATAATTGGACAAGTCTAGCCTTATTCCAACTATATTATGGCTGCTTGAACGCTCTATGATTTCAACGATCTTTGCAGAAACCATTTAAGTCGATCGAGAAAGATTCAGAAGCAAGCATCTGAATAATGTTATGCACATATGACTCATTCCACAGCGAAGAATACAAGGATTTGTTTTTCTTCGATTCTGTTATTGTTTGTGACAATGGATAGGTCTAATGAGTGGAGCAATAGAAAGTGAAGAGCCTCGCAGTCTCCTCAACATAAAATCCCAATTGTCCATTTTGACTAGGTAGGGCAACGATGACCAACGTTGTTAGCAAGTAATCAATTCTCAGATGTCGAAATGTAACAAAAAATTTCAATCGTCAAATCGAAAACTTCCGGCTTTCCCTATGATTATTTGTGCATTTCATAACTGCATTTTGTATTCAAAATCACTTCCCATCAGATGCCAACTAAAAACGTTAGAAATCTTGTCTAGATTCCCATAGGTTTTATGGTCTCATTCTCACCAAAAGGTGCATGTTTTCGTTGATGAACACTTCCGTTTTTTTATTCTTCAGGGTGACATAATACTATTAGGTGCACGTAAGCGGCGTTAACCATCTCAGACAATCCCTATGCAAAAATCGATAATGATCGGAATCGGCAGGAAAAAAATTGGGTCCCGTAATAAATGCCAAGCAGAAAAAAGCGAGCCTATAGAATTCATCGGAAGAAATGAGAAATCACTTAAACATGTGCATATGCTAATGAGAAGCTACTACAATGGTACAGCAGTTGCCAATACATCGATGCGTAACTGTGCTTACCGATTATCCATACCTCATAAGTAAATGGGATACTAACTCAGTTATGTCAGGTTCGATCGATAGCGACTGTACAGCACTATGAGCTGCATAATTACAAGGCGTATTGAGCAAGTTCGATGAATACTCAGAGCGCAATCAAATCTTTTGCATTGTTCAGTGAAGTCGAGCATCTTCTGCACTAGAGTTTTGCTGTCAATTTCTTCCAGACCGTAATTAGGCGAAAAGCGCATCGATGAGGGACATTTTCTATACTCTTTGAAAAAGAATATGATGAGAAATGCAGAAATATGAAGTAGCATTTAAAACTTACCGAAATACAGCATGTTTGTATTTAAAAAATCATGCAAAAAAATAACTGCCTGTAGAAGAGAGACAAAGAGTGGGGATTTAGTTTCAAAGAAGACTGCTGTTATTTGAATATGAAGCAGGCTAACAGGAATGTTCGAGAGATGAAGCGGTAGGAGAGATCTATGATAGATCATTTGCAATTTTGAAGTAATATCGCGAAATCCATCTTTCTCAGTCACTGAGAATAACCTAGAGCTTTCACTTAATGCATTCTGAAGGAGAAACAAAGTCCTACAGGACTCTGTAAAATAGTCAAGCAAGTATTTAATTGGCATGACCCAGTTTTGGCTCTCTGGGAAAAGTGAGGGGATTGATTACATGGACCGTGCTGCCTGCCGGAATCATATGGAACAGTGCTGAGAAAATGAAGTCATGCTGGAGTTTAATTCGTGCATTTCATGTCGTCATGTCCTTGTCGCAAGACCAGGCCATACTCAGTATACTCAATGCTTAATGCAAGCTCTTGAGACTTAAGAAGAATACAACTTTTGAAAGGAGAAGGGGCATTGTGAGGTTTCAAGGATATTCTCACGTAACCGTAAATGCCAGAGGCATTGCGAGGATAAACGAGCGTTCATGAGCAATTCCTGTAAGTTGAACACATATTCCTCGCTCACAAGTTCACGCATCAAAGCACATATTTGTCCTAATCATCCCGATACATTCAGCTTCCGCTCAATGAAAACGCCTTGATGTCAAAGGAAGCCAAAGGAAAAGCATCCGATACCAAATGTGTGGCCCTGCACAACATGTTCTGAGAAGATAGTTTCTCCAACGCTGCGCACTGAGTGCATCTACGAGTGCGTTGCCTTAGGCATTTTGTCCATTCCATCAAAAGCTTGTAAAATCGCACTTTTGCAAACTTAGTTTCTTATGCGATCGTATCAATGCGCTTGTCTATGTGTTAGAATGACACAGATCATCCAAAAGTTCATTGATGCTTCCAAACTTTGGCAAGCAATGTTCCATCTCATCTAGTTTGTCAGTTTCTACGTGAAGACAATGTTCCACGCTTGCATTAAACGGCTGTGGTTGAATTCTCAGCAGTGTTAACTACCGTTTGTATTCTTCAAGAAATGCTTTATATGCGGCAGCATCTGCTGATGCTCCTATTTCTACATGGAGCATTCATATCTAACGGAGGTTTGAACACGATCTTCTCGTGGATTTTATATTCGTTGCCAATTTCGGCATGTGAAATCGGCAACCGACAGGTTGTATTCCACTGAGCTGCATGAATCGCCTTGTCTGGTCATCTGAATTCACTGCAAATCCGACTATCGTTGCAATGGAGTGAAGAATGAGGAAATTTAAATCATTGAGTAATTAGTGATCAGCAAAGATGCTAGGATACACCCAACGTGATTAACATTTAGGAAATGACTATTTCGTTTCTGAATGTTTTTGCAGGTGGATCCTATTGCAATGAGTGACAAAAATCATAAAGCAATGTATTAGCATCCCTTGCTCGAGGAAAATTCAACGAGCGTCGTTTTGCTCAAGCGAATGAAGCTTTAAACGATAAAGAAACCGATCAATGATTGAGCTCCGATTTAACACTGATGAAGGATTCATGCAACAACCTCTCCCCGAAAATCTAAAAATGCATCATGATGATCTCAACAAACATTAAGAGATGCCTATTTTATATCGATAGATCAGTTTACTAGATGAACTTTGAAATTCGAAACGCATTCATCATTCATGAAACTTATTTGATATCGTCTATAATCAATGGAAAGTGCTCATCGAAATCTTCCATCAAGTTCACAACAAGTTCTCGATTCGTTTCATTCGCATCGAATAATTCTCTTACTAATCTGTTCATGCAAGGCTCGTATAGCACATGAAACACTAACATTCAAATAGGCGTCTTTATATTCATGGATGAAATATAAATGCGAAGATATGCAAACAATTACGTCATTCGAAGCACAATCATTTAAATTGCTTCGGTAAAAACATTAGAGACAATGCGATTGCTAAATCTATGACAAGTCGCAATGTGAAACGGATGAAATCACTAAACAGTTGTGGGCGGATGAATTAAAATGGATTTACGTCAACATCGATAATGGCAAAAAGCTGTGTTACAATCGGAACTTATATGGAACAAGTTATAAACTAGAAGAGCTGAATAGCCGTACGTCATTCATCGTGAAACGAATCTTCCATGCAATAGTCATTTTGATGGAGGAATATTTTCTCTTCTGTTGCGTATTCAGAGCAATGCTATGAAGTAGTTCTCGGAAACGAATGGATGAAATTGCTGTTGTGTTCCCAAATGGCAAACGAAGAAGTGCTATGCTTTCACCATAACGACCCGTTGAATAGATTCTGCTAACTGCATTTGAGTTCATCCTCTTTAACATCATTATCGAGAATGCCCAACACTTTTCACAAGTGTAGGTAATGCGTGCAAGTGCACAACTTCCGCTTGCAATGCAGATCATCTCGCCTACTCATTTCCGCTCTCTCCTTTCTTTTAGTGCCCAAGCGCCTAAGCTGAAATTCATATCCTCAAACGGCGATTATTTCCTTCCGACCTATCAGCCTTTTTCGCCTCCGTCCAGCGTGTTACTCACAAAAGTCAAACATTGTTCTCAGCATATTTAACTCTTCATTCAGATCATGAATGACTCTACTGAGGATTTAAATTCGTGAACTTTCTCGTGAAGGGGACAATTTGCTGAGATTTTGTTTGATAATGATTTCTTTGGGGATGTTTCTAATATTAGTATAGCTCAATTCGAGCGTTAACTGTTTTCATGTGTGTTGAATTTTGATTACTGTGATTTTAACAAAAACTTTCAGTGATGAATATCACTTCAATTTTGCTAGCATTGAATTCGTTTTATTTGCCTATTTTGTAAATTCTAATATAGAGACAACGTTTGAGCGGATAATTATTTTCCATCGATGCGGTGAAAATTCAGAGAATTCAATGTTGTCTCAATGCGACAATTTTTGATTCTTCGAGTTCTCTCAGTTAAATGTTTTCAGCACAATTGACCGAATGGCATTTGGCAGCATTTGTACGTTGCACTCTCAACTTAATGGAGTTTATCGAGCGAAACAGTTTTCATGCGAACAATAACTACGAACATTGAATATGAATCTATAATGAATGGAAAAACAGCTTTACGAATGAGGGAACTCTCGATGAATTTACGTCAAAGAATAAATCTCATTCTGACAATGACTTAGGGCAAGGTGAACGAGAAATTTGTTCTGAAAATTACCGTGAATATACGAGGGAATTTGCTTTTTATTGTTCTTTATTGTAATTGCGCATTTTAAATATCAAAATCGCTGAACCGATAAGGTTAAAGGGCAAATTGCGTGAAATTCGATTCTTTCGACGTTTTGAACCATAATGGAATACTCGCTCGAATCGCTATTAATCTTACTACTGAAGTTCATATGAGCTTCTATGATGTGAGAGGGGCGGCTACAAATCAAACTCAGTGAGTAATTCTTCATGTGAGTGGACGAGAAATTAGCCGAGAACAAGCGCCATATTATATTATGTGACAATGACCACTATTTTTTATTATCTGAGTAATTCTCATTAGGCGAAAATCTGCATCATTCTTCGCTTCCCTTTCCTCCATCCCCATCCTTCATCTCCCTTCTTGCGCATAAAATGCCTCAGCAGATCAAGAAATGCTTTCCACAAGAATCAATGTTGTGATGCACAATAAGTAAACATAATTCAAAAAAAAGATGACGTCATTCCTGCCTGAGGACGAAGAGCAAAAAAATGTTGAGAGGACGCAGTATTATTTTGAAAAAAAAAGGAGACGAAATTGTGCTCATGAGAAATAATTGCATTCAAATGAGCAAAGATCTCTTCTGGATTTGGATTTGAGGCAAATTGTTTCCTCATTTCGGATAACCAAGATGACATCATTTCATGAATTCGAAAGTAAGGAAAAGGCTGTCTAAAATTAAACAATGTTTGCAATTGTTCCATTGTGAAATGCGACCGAAAGCGAATGAGCAAAAAACCATTCAATTCATATATTTCACATATTTTTCATGTCGACTTAACAAGTAGCGATAGAGATTTGAAAAAAAAAAGAATTACTTGGTTAAGCGGATATAACGGCTGCCGCATACCGTATACCACAACACATCTTTTACAGCCAAAAGAACAGCAAATGATATTGCGCGGTGAAAAAGCTCATCGGGGGCAAAGTGCTGGCCGAAAACCGCATGAAGTGAATGGCCCATAATGAGTGAATTCTAGCAAAAGAAGTCCGTTAAAACGAAAAAAAAAGACTGATTTTTCGTGACGTTTTTCAAGAAGATATCAGCGAATCACTCCGCTTCGATGAAGAAATTTTCATAAGTATGCTCACAATTTTCTGAACATCAACTATGCTAAATTCGCATCCAAAAATGTAGGAAAGGCAGCCTACAATACAAAAAAAATACGCGAGATCCATTTTGCTTAATTAATAAGGATTTTTTTCCTATTCATCTCTCAACAACGCTATAAAGATTTGCCGTTCGCAAGGAAGCGAATAGCTGCAAAATTCAAAGCGAAAATCTACTACAATTGAGAAGCACATCGGCGCAAATGATATCATTCGCAAAACAATTTCTTAACATATCAACAAATATGAAATTTTTCATCAGCAAAAGGTATTATAGGATAGGCTAGCATAGGATAGTCACTGATGATTGGGAGCAACTGCTTGTTGATGGAAGGGATGCTATGGGTGGGCAAATCGAAAACGAGTGATAATTTCCAATAAAAAAAATGCATTTGCCTCGTTCAGAATCAACTAAACCCGCTGCTACTGCTCAGATATTATAACCATGTTTAGAGGCAGCGAAGAAACATATTACAATAATGCTTGACTTTGAAAGGCTTCCCCTTTTACACCGATTTCGACACAAATTCAAGTCTAGCAAGCTTGTAGCATGACGAAACATTTTTTGCAGGCTTAAATTGAATACAAGTTCTACAAGTAGAGACGCATATAGTGTGGGATTACTGAATGAGAACTTGACAATAACGTTGAAGAATTGTGTTGCTAGCACTCCCAAGGTGACCAAAATTTTTTCTTCACTCTTTTATTCGCCGTTTTATGCCCCTCATTGTGCCATTTACAAGCGATCGTTGAGAAACGTTCACTTATGCTCATATGAGGTTCCGAAACCTAGTGCGCTACGAATACTGCTCCCGTTGTTTTCTTTAATCCTACTAGTCTAGGTGTATTCCATAATAACCAAAACGTGACAACCTGTTAAAAAAGTGAACGTAGAAGAATATGAGTAGGAAAGCGATGAGCGGTAAGATTGGTCAAACAAAGCCTACTTCCGGTCACTCAGTGACTGCATTCATCCGATAGCCTCATCTTAACTACCCTGATCACAACCACAATCATACCAAATTGCTCCGTAAAGAGTTAGATGAAAACAAAAATGCAAACTTTGAGATGAATTTTCAGTTTTGAAGCATGTACTTTATAACAGCCAAATGGGGGGAGAATATGAGAATGGCCGACATGAAATGCGTATTGATACTCACCTCATCAACAAAACAATTTCATAGATTATCTCCAGAAGATGAATAAGCAGAACTATAGCATGGCGTTTTAATTAGCCCTATCGTGCGCATAGGTCTCATAATAGGCATCTTTTCAGCTCTCCAGGCTACAAAAACTAAAAACTGGCCTTTGTAAAAAACAGTGATATTTTGGTTCCATTTAAATATCTATTTCTCCTTTCACTGCAAATAAATGAATTGGAAAGGCGGCATGGATCTGATGGTTAACATTAGAAAACTAATGCTAGAATGGTGGATACTATCGTTTTTACGAATCCATCTAGAAATGCAAATAGTGAAAAGGCAATGTGAAATTCACGATAGTTGAGAATTATTCTACAGCGGAAGCAATTGCTTCAGATTACCTGTGGTTGCCATGACTGAATAATTTCTTCGAATATAGCGGTTCTGAAGAATAAGCGCATCTTTTAGTATTCATAAATAAGAAAATAAGGATTAATCAATGTGGTATGGAGGGAAAGGTGAGAGCATCGATCCCCTTAACTGCAATTTTAAACTGTTATCTGCGAATGAAAGATCAGTTTTTTGAGAAACTAGTGCATAAACGACTTAAAAACTTAGCTAAAAGGCCTCCGATTTTAGCGTAGACGAACGACGGGGTATAATTTGAGGAGGAGGGAGGGTGTCGCCAATCTTTCCTATTCAGTCATTCTACCGCCTACTGTCAGAGGCTGAGTGCCGTATGATCACCGCGGAATGGACAAGCACCAATAACTCTTGGCTTGAATAAATGAATTAAAGTAATCTCATCTCTGTGCATTAAGTGCGATCTTTACCCTCCACAGCAGCATTTCAGAAACCCCATGTGAGCAATAAAATTCTCGCACATTTCATAAAGATGCTGTTTTTTTTCTCACGGAAGTGTTAATAATCAGTTGTCGTAAAAGAAATGATATGAAATGCTAAAACGAACGACTGTTTGATGCTATCGAGGCAACTGCAGAAAATAACTATTTCAGAAAGAAACGCAAAAGGGGAGAAAATAATTCCTTATAAAGAGAAAAGGAGGAACAGACCACCTACATTGAAAGAAGAGACCTGGAGAGGAAAAATGAGGAGTGCCAGATTTCATGCAGGAAGAACATCGCAGTATGTGATGAGGAGATTGCTCAGTATCGGCAATAGCCGGCCCTAATGAGAGATTAACAGCACACTGCAAAATGAACATTGAGGATCACACAGGAGTTCGTGTTCAATGCTACAATTCCAAAAGAGCGGCAAACGAGCGTGTATGGCAAGGGTATTGTGTTATATTCAAGATTTCAAGAAAGTCAACGATCCATTGAAATAATGAAAAACTGCAGTCCACATAAAATGGCCGAGGCAGGTATATTGATACGGAAACGTATGGCGACTATATGAGAATGACGAAAAATGCAGTAAGAGCGCAAATGAGCTAAGATGTTTTCCGCATCTGAGATAGCTATAGTGCGCAGATTCAGACATATCAGATGGAGCCTTCAACGACCTATGAAAAAATTCAAATATAGAGAACATCGAAAAGTTGCTCTATAACATAACGATGAAAAACGAACATAAAGAAAACATAAAACATTTGGGAACCTAATATGGAGCCTTTTTGGTGATAAAAACATGAAGCGCGGGATGGTGATTGAAGACTCAGGAACGGTGCTGATACAAAGAAATAAGGCAGATATTCGACATTCTCTCAGTAATCGGTATTCTATTTCATAAATTGCTCGTTTTATTAATTCGATATTCCCCAGCGGTGCAATAAAATTTTGATATACGAAGAGCGCAGAAGAGTTCTTTCATTCGACGCGATCAGCTCTAATGACACATTCAAAAAACACTGTGAAATCGAATCGTTTAAGCGCATATTAACGTTTTTAGTATTGCTTTTCATTTCGGTGATATTCGAGGATTGGAACGCTTATATGCTTTCCGCTAGAAGTGACACGTTTAAGCGTCGTCCAGATGACATCGATGTAAAATTCTTTTGCATATGCTGAAGCTCGATGGAGCAATGCTTATGGCAATGTTCGAAGCATCAAATCACGTCAAAAAATCGTAGATGGCATTACGCAATAAGATGCCCTTCGATCACTCCCGGCTAAAAACGCAGATAGAAACGGAAACATAAAAGTATGTCTAGACAGCTCTGGAAGAGCTCATATATTTTCAACATTCAATGATTGTTCTCAAGTAGTTGGTGAATAGAAGGCGTCATAATTCATAAGAAATGCCATGATCTCTTTGAGAATTTTGCCGCACTTGTGCCAATAGTTTACATTGGTCGCTATTTTAAGCTGACAACAAACTGTTTATGGTTGCCCAATCGTAATGTTTAACCGTCGGTATCAGAGAAAATTGCGATTGACATTCATGTGTAAATTTGTTGACATCCAGTGGAGGAGTTCAATGCTTGGCTGCTTGTACTATACAAATGAGTGAACGAGGCTTCATGCTTAATATTTCCTAAGTGCGCAATTGCGCAAGTTTTCTGCGTTGTCGCTCCATTACCTCTGCCACATTTCTGCTTGAGCTGTTTGGCTTTTTACCTGCAGCACTCAAGTGCAACCAATTCTTATGCAACTCCTCATTTGCAACAATAGGTGTGCAGCCAAAGGTAGTGCAATAAATTTTGCACTTCCACTTTGCACTTCAACAATTCTGCAGGCATTCCCATTCCTCACTTTAATTTTCACTACACGAGGCAGAGTTAAGCTTTTTCCGCACAATGACCACCACCTTCAATCGTGGATCGACTGCGATGATATTCCACTTCGCCAATATCTTGTTTGTGACTTCTGCGTTCGACTCAGGATTCTTCCAAGAAGCTCTCAAGAGTGTAGGATACATTATGCATGTGGTTTACTGACTCTCTCATACACTGCACGGTTATTTCGTTTATCTCTGTTGGCATATGAAGCGATCGAGCAATCGCTGCTCCTATTTCAAGCTTTCCTTCAACTCCCGTTTACTGTTGACGAAATATCAATCATATAGTTTCCGCTGGCATGCTGATATGGAAGCATTCCGATTGCTTTTTCGAATTCGTTGCGTTTCACCTCATACATTTTCATCGCTCTATGTCGTTATTTCTTCAGTTTTGCGAATTTTGCACAAAGATTTGCAATATTTTGATTTTCTTTTGTTCTTGTTCTTCATACTCATTGTCAGGATTCGTTTCCATTCGCATATTTTTGCGTCTAAGTTGTTCATTCGTCAAAATCTTCGCCGCGATTAACGAAGAAACATGTATTATTTCACTCCTCACTAGCATTATTGTTGTGAGGAAATAGTCAAAGCTTTATTGAGTAGTTTTCGATATGATCTCCATTGTCTAATCACTAGAACGTTAGCGATTTTTGTGTTCAATAAAGACGTCAAAAATTCGCACTTCTCTCATCGCCATCTATAAATACAGCATAAGGACGCCAATTTTTTTTTCGACTGGGATAAGAAGAGCGAAAAATTCACCTCATTTTGTTGCGCACACTCAATTCAAATGCGAGACTAAACTTGTTCGATTGATCGAAGAGTAAAGCCAGTCTTTGGTACAGCATTTCTGTACAAAACTGAGAACTGAGCAAAAACTTGAACTCAATCATTGAGAATATTGCTGTGTTAATATTTGATAAGCTTCATTAGATAAAATATGATGATTATTGTGGAAGATGTTTTAAAGCACAATGAATAACTTCTTAAGTGGTTTGGAAAAGTTTTTACTGGATTGCAAATTTTTATATGAGCTCGATACAACCATCTGAAGAAAGGAATTGTCTCTTCCGTCTCAATTTTATCAAAGGAGCCAATCGTCAACGCAAAAAATGTTAAGCATCTGTAGATTTTTTTTCGTTCATACGCAAATTATTTATCGTTTATAATCTCAGATTTAACGATAGGAGTCCATATATACGACATAGGTCGCCTTCTTATAGTCCGCTCAATAAAATAAAAGTAACTGAACAAATCATAGATGTATTAAAGAGGAAACAGCTATCGCAAAGCTTGCTGATTGAAGAACGAGGTGAAAAGGTGGTAAAAATTCCTCGCCTTCTCCCGCCAATCCTCCCTTCCCCTTCTCCATTTGTCCTGAGTGTTTTCTCTGCGAAAATTCGAGAAAAAAGAGCCACGTATGGAAGCTAATAGGGGCAATGAAATGCAATAACATTTACAGCAGTGCTTAGTTATAGAGTGAAGTTTTTTTTTGAGAGCGATTCCTAAGGGTATTATCTAATTGTGAGATGAAAACAAATTTTGAAATGGGATTGCACATAAGTCCTCCATAAACTCTTCTCTAGGTATTCCGCTTAGAGAAAGGATAGGCCGATGATTGCAACAAAATTTGAGTCATTTTTTAAAGCGTTACTCAATGATTGACAGACTGCAAATTTCTTCAAAACTCGCCTCAATGCTTCAAAAAATTAAATGTGAAATAACGAAAGAATTTGCTGATTGTGGTACCACAGAGCTAAATATCGAGCTGCTTATGGAGTAATACGTTGTAAGCCAATCAGCTAATGAGATGATGCTGCAAACAAGTCAATCACAATGTGCTACTGGATTAATTAAAGCATAGGTGATTGAGGGGCAAGAAAGTGAGGCTGGGGCACAGAATGACCTTTATGGTTGGAGAGCTGAGGCGCTGCTTTCGAGAGTACTTACGTCTCATGCAGTCATTTATTGAACAGTAGTTGATGAGACAGCTGGAAACAGCTGTCAACTGCTACTTCAACTTTCATTGCTAGCTTGATTCGGCAAAACTGCCATATGATAAGCGGTGAGCACAACTATAGAATCGCCCTTTCGCACAAATGCGTAATAATGAACTCGATGAATCTCCCATTTTTTGATTGTGTTCAGTAAGACTAGCAATCAAAATTCAGTTGTCTGGATAAAAACGACATGCATATAAAGAAGTGGGAAAGCGCATCACCTCTTATGATCTCACTAGCTCGACCAACCACGTGCACAAGTAAACAAAACGGCAACATTTGTTAAATGCAGACAGTGAAATTGCACACAACATCACTAACTTAAATGAAATTCGCTCGATACTTCCCTACAGAACAAAACTCGAAGCATTGAACATTTTGAAGAGAATTACAGCAAACTCTATTAGTGAGAAAAAAAAATAATATTCGCAATATTGTCGCAGCTGAAACACTTTGCACTCGAGGCGGGTTCGACAAGTGCAGAAAGCTGTCAGAAACTCGCAACTATCAGAAGACATCACAATCGCTGATTATTGGCTGAATTATTCCACAAATTGTGCCAACTGTTGTGTTAAGATGCTCAAAAGTCTATAGGCGTCAATGCAAAATCCTTGCTTATTTATGAGGCGACACCTATTCGAGGTAGCCATTTGTTTTATCAGTATTTTCGATGTGCTTCGAAAATTTTCATGCTTTTCATTGAAAATTCTGCAATGCTGAATGGCATTATGATTGCCCCTCGTTCTACGCATACGGGTATGTCCATTCATCTGTCCGTTGATTGGTATGATATCTCAGCTAGCGGATTTAAAGCTAAAGCCCAAATTTAAATTATAAGTCGATATCGTATATCAAGTTTCGCGCACAAGTGTCACTACCGGAAAACGCTTCATTAGAGACATATCAATGAGCGCAAAGGTTCATCAATATTTCACAACCAATTATTTGCAACAAAGTGAGCATTTAGTAGAAAGTTTCACTGCCTAAACGCAGGAGTTTGACGACAATGAAATCCTCTTTTATTATGGGCTTACGAGGACAGGCTATTTTGATTTTCCGCTCAGGGTGTTCATCACTTGAACATGGTCCGTATAAGGTTACATTTAATAACTGAATTCTATTTTTGATAATGCTTTAGCTAGGAAGGTGAGTATGAGGCACTAGTGCATGGTCGATCAAACTAAGAAGCCATACGTGCTACTGAAGACATCGATTTCCCATAGTTGCACATAAGTCTCAACTTGTTCTATCCCAGAGGCTTTCAGGGTCACAAAATTCAGTCGGAAACTCCATAAGTTAAAAGACATTTAGAGGGCGTTTAATCACATCACAGGTTTGACAACTTCTTGCGAATATTGTTTTGAATCGCTACGATTCAATGTTGTCCTACGAAAACATTTTCATGAGTTTATTTGACGCTATCAGCGCTCCCCACTTCACTCTGCTAAAACTTCGACATATAGCATGCGTAATTAAACCTATAGAATGCTGTGTAAAAACTAGCAATTATATTCGCATTTCACCATTTTCATAGATTAAACGCATTTATGAGACCATCTTAAAAATAAATTTTTGGTGAAATCACTCATCACTTCTATTGGATTCAATAACTATTGTGTTATCATAATCAACGATGCAAGCCATGACGTTAGAGAGTATTTATCTGTTGATGAGTGCGACATGAACCTAATAATTCGCTTCCTACTTTTGCACTTTAATAACGCTCATTTCACGATGCCCACCTGATTGGGACACATTTCCATTGTCATTAATGAATAATTGAAGTGCTAACGCACAGTTATCGAGAAGTCACTATGCACAAAGCTGTGTATTGTGCTATGAAGTTGAACGAAACGGAAAAGTGAATGTGTTTCTTGTAGAACTGTTGACGAATTATGGTGACGAATAAACAACCTTAGTAATAAAACGGGACTGAAAGTGATCATATAACGTTGTTACGCATATGCAAAGAGAGAGAAATATAAAGAAAAGAAAAAAGCCTTTTCAGGAACCTTAAGAGCCTCAAGCTAAAATAGCCTCAACAAAGGAAAACTCGAAACTCATATGAGCTTGTTAAAAAACTTATAACCTAATAAACGCTAGCCAGTTGAAAATGACGTTTTGGTGGAATGGAAAGCTAGGTTCGTAATCATCGGAGCCTAAAAGATACTTCTGATCTGAGAAAACATCAGAGAGTCGAACACATCGATGAACAGAATAACAACTTGTTGATGCATTTATGCAACCATGTTGATATGTCGAAGGAAAATGCGACTTCAGTCCATTATAACAGTCTCTATGCAAAAAAAAGTGCACCGCGACTCACTTATTAGAGAAGCCAACAACTTGAAACTATCACAGCGGACATAAAAACATTGACGGCGGCGACGGATGGCAACACTAACTACTTGAAGATTGGAATATGAAACCTCATCTCTCAGAATATTTGACCTCAGAATTCATAAACATCATCCGATGAGTTTTCTTGGGCAAAAATTCGAATATAGTTCTTTTTTAAGGTGGTTATAAGTGGTAAATTTGCTGGATTATATCTTTATATTGACAACTGCTGTATGTTGACAACTAATTTGGCACGATACAGCGACAGCGGGTCACATTAAAAAAACATAGAGAGGAGAAGGCTCATCTGTTCTTCGTTCACTCATTTCATTCATGTTCCTCTCTCATCCCCTGCGCATGTGCAAAGAAAATGATGTTCCCTAGATTCACTCCACTGGAACGTAGAAGTTATGACATTGAATTCATGCTCGTTCCTCCGCTATAATTAAAAGGTTACCAAAATATCTCTGCAGGTTTCCCACCAAAATAAGGCTTTATGAAGTTGCAAAATGTTTTCAACCAGCACTTCATGCCGATCAGTTGTGACATTTATGTAGGTGTTTATACTTTGAGCCAAGAGAAGAGGAAATGCTAACGAGTGATCAAGAGAGAATGAAAACGAGTGTAAGAAATGACGAAGGTAGGAGGTCTGAAGAGGACAAGAGAAATGATTTCCATACTCTCCTTATCCTATCCTTCACTTCGAATCCACATCGCTTCTTCTAAAATATAATCCATTCTAATCTGAAGCCGTTCTTCTAATTTCGACCAGCATAATTATGCTAGCACAGGACATGTTTCAACTGCACCTATTCTATGCTTTTTTCAATCTTTGTACTCTAAATTCAATAATAACCTCCTTCTTGATCTCTGTTTATAGTGTACATTTTCTAGAATTATTTCGCATACTGTTTTTCAAACAAATATTGTATGCATGATCAATGAATGCACAGAAGGAAGAAGAAGTTATTATAGATGATATATTGAATTCAAATGTTTTGAAGAATTCCTTTACGCATTACTTTTCCTGCTCGGTCAAAAAGTCGATATTCAGCGTTGGATTATTGACGGAATTCAGGAAAATGGGAACTGACGACGATTGTATTCCATCTGAAATCGCTGTATTCAGCGTTAAAATTGAAAGGCACAGACTCTAAAATCGGAAACCTCTGTGTGCCTAATTTCATTCAAACTTAGACTTTTTCAACCATTCATCTGGAAAGCAAAACTCATCGAATATGTCTCTTTATTTACTCGCGACATCATTTCGAAATAAAAAAAGTAATATTTACATAGAATAATCGGCACTAAGTGGAACATCTGAGGGATCTAAATGTTATGGAAATGTGCCATGAGAACTGTCGAACAAACAAGGTCACATAGCACATTGTCGATGACCAATAATTTGTGTACAGCTAATGATCATTCACCTTCAAAGCTCAAAAAATTAGCTGCAATTAGGAAACAATGAACGTTGAATTTCGTTCACAGTTTTACTCCTAAAATACCGTTCACACAAAATTAATCACTCACAGTTTTGAGTTACGAATATTGAATCGCACATTTTGGAGGAGTGAAAGCAAATGTTCATATATAGTAAAAACGCTCAAATTCAGTGAAGCAATTTCTCAATGCTGCCGTGAAGCTAAATGATGAATGGATTGTGGAAGTTGTGCGAAAAAAATAAGAAATATTTCCGTTTATTTGATTTGACTTAATGGTTGATGTACTTTAAGAGTATGAAAGACAGATCTTATTGTCTCAGCAAAAGAAAACTGAAAAATACACCACAATTTTCCATGAGGGGAGGGGAAAAGAGTGATCTGTGCCCAATATGGAGAGAGAATTGACGTAATTCGTTCAGAGTTTTGATAGAATTTTTTCCTTTTGCCCACATCGAAAAAATACATGCACTGTTTTTGACACCTTTTGATACGGCTTGATTGCTCTTAAAATTCGCTACGGCTGAATGCCATTGTAGCGTTCTTCTTCTGATTGCTTTCAGATTTATTCAGAGTGAATCGCATTACGCTTTTTTTTTGTGCTCACTAACAGTGTTGTAATGTTGAGAGATATTTTTTTGCATGCTTATATGAGTGCAATGAGGCGATCGTTGAGTGTATGTGAGTAGATAGATGAAGCTAAGTTCGAATATGAACGTACATAAGTGAGTGAGTACGTATGCGATGAGTTGGAAGATATGGTTGACGTGAAATTGCTGCGAAAATGGTACGCATATCTTTTAGACTATTTTGAAATAAAAGTTTTTTTTTGTTGGTGAACTATGGTACGGCATGAATGACCGCATTTCTGCACAAAGGTGTGAACAGGTATGCGTGACATCTTCTATAGGCCAGAGCTACATTGATTCCACCATCGAAATCACATGTAAGGCTAAACGATCCCTTCAATCCGTGGAAATTCTTACAAAGTAGATGCAATTTGAAGTTCTATAGCTCCTAGAAAGGCAGCTGGGAATACGCTCTTCTTGCAAAGCTTACATAAGCAGAACGTCCACATATTAAAAGGTTAGCAAATACCCTCCATGGAGGCAACGACGATTTTGGGAATAGCCTAATCGGCGTTGGCGCTGTAATTTCTATACACTTCAGTAAGAGGGATCAACGAAACCACGCTGAGCATACAGTATGTCAAACAACGCCGAGCTCGCTCAACTGTGTCGTTTCTTTTATTCTTAGGCAACAAATGCAGCGCTCTATCAACCTTTTGTTGTCCTTTCTAGCTAAATAATGAGAGCTTAATATTAGTTATAAGCCACTCTGATATTTTCTATAAATCTAAGCGTCGCAAATAGGGGGACTTTTTGACTAGGGGAAGCAAATTTTGCGAGATCGCCCAACCGCATATGGGATAATTTTTTTGTCGGCATACATACCAGCGTGCTCATCAATTATTCCGCCTCAAAAGTTGAAAGGAACAAAAATTTTCAAATCAATTTTTTTTTAAAGTCAACATCACTTAGAGTAAACTAAAATCACTTCATGAGATTGCAGTTTTTGGGATAGAAATAAGTGAAAATTATTTTCAAAAAACAGCAAAAGAGACGAAAAGTTGAAACGTTGTATAGCGCACTCCCAAAGACACAATCATAACATTGCGTATCTTGCGTACGACGCAAAAGCTCATCGTTGGCAATAAAGCACAATTTAAGAAGAGCGCCGTTTTCGTTCTACAGGAGGCTTGCATCGGCTAGCTGATCCAACGTCCTGCTCACTTACTCATCTCGATTTGCGACGAATCTAAAGCTGAAAGCAATCTGAAAGATAATAGCTTCTGTTAGGATTCAATTCAGTATCTCTTAAAACGAGCACCTTCTCGAGATTTTTTTGATATCTTAACCGGATATCGGAGGTATTCAATTTAATATTCATTTCCGTATCGCAAAGGTTAAGCATCTTGAATCTTTGCACCATTTCTCATAGAAAATTGCATTCCTTGTGCTTTTGATGCAGCAATTATAACATCTAGATGCAATGACCGAACGCTTCATAATG
Source organism: Toxascaris leonina (assembly GCA_022844705.1). Taxonomy (NCBI): domain Eukaryota; kingdom Metazoa; phylum Nematoda; class Chromadorea; order Rhabditida; family Ascarididae; genus Toxascaris; species Toxascaris leonina. Next base: position 30,658 of record JAARMF010000436.1, on the reverse strand, counting down.
CTTTCATTACATCGTTGATATTGCAGGTTCATCGCTGGTAGTTAACTGCATTGGAGTGCTTTGACTCATAAATTTTTATAACAAGCTTAAACTTCATAACACCTGCAGAAAGAAGCTCATCACCGGGAACAATTTGGCAATTAAGGAGGTGAAAGCATCTGAAAAACGAGGCAAGGTGTAATTTCGGTAAAAGAAGAAAAATGCTATAAGAGCCTAAGAGGACCAATGACTGATACACTCTGAGAGTTCACAATCAGCGGACAGTGAAAGCATGTAGTTGGCGACTCAAACATCCACAGCAAAATAGCTGTCGATCGTTGGCGGACGTTATGCCGAACCGAATTAGCCTTTATTAGGGACAACGCAACGCACGATGAGAGACCAAACTTTCGTATGTTCGTAGAGGGCACAAATACCGCTCGAATGTTTTGAAGATCTATGAAGATTCAAGACGAGCTATGAAGATTCGAGACGATCTATGAAGATTTTAGACGATCTATGGAGATTCGAGACATTCATGGAAGCGCCAAATGAGAGACCAAATGGCTTGGATCGGCATACTATCCCACTGAGTGACTGCTGCTGAGAAAATGCGAAATCGGCTATAATTAACCTTTGGCACTGAAAAGTAGTCATGAGATGGCATGTAACGATTCCTCCTAAGATTGCACTGGGTGGATAACGATGCTTCTGCCAGAATTGATGCCTACTATTATTGCCACTTATAAAAACGTTCCTTGATTTCGTGCTTCTTAGCCAAAACTTTCGATGTCTGATTGATTGGGGGGTGAACTTTGCAGACAGTGTCCCTAGAAACATCTTTTTCAAAATTCTGAACAGCCTTTTTCATCAGCGATCTAGCTCTTGAGCAGTGAAAGAAGCCACCTATCTCATTAACTAAATTAACGGTGCATCCTCGATGAATCCAGCTCAACATCAGAATGATTTATTCTTCTGATAAACTCTTCAGTGATAATGCACGTTTTGAGCTTTTCCTTATTCTGTTTTGTTTTTGCGAGGATCATTCACAGCTCCGTGCATTCTTTGTTCAATTTTATCTGATATACTCTGCGATGTTTAGGCGACTTACAAACATTACGGCTGAAAAGCGATCACTTACGTTTCAATCGAAAGCGTTCTAAGAAATGAAGAAGGTAAGATGGAGATTTTAGAGAACATGAAGAATATGTAGGATGTGGGAACTCTGAATGGTTAGTTGAGTGAAGTTCCATAAAACGCATATCCAGGCATTTTTCATAGCACTTATCTTAGTGTTTTTTCTTGCAGTTATTTTAAATTTTTCTCATTAAAGAATAAACTGTGAAAAATTTTATGCAATCGAAAATGTTTTTGCGATATTCGTCTGCGAAGTGAAATATTTTTGAGTGTTTTATGTGCGTTATAGCATAAAAAAACTCGCAGCTCGTATAGCTTGATGTAAATTCAATTAGTTTGATAAAGGGAGCATAAACAGACTCTAATTGAAAATGAGATATAGATATCATCGAGTGTGTTGATAGCAAGGTATAATTAATGCATCTCAGACAATGTAAAAGGAACGAAAGAGAGGATCAAGTATAGAGTAGGAAAATATAGAAGAAGAAACAGTATCAACATTTAAAAAAACAGTTGCAGACGATGAAAGGCTTCCATAAAATTGCCAAGAAATTCAGGATTAGACTATGGCAAAAAGACCCCAAATCTATGACAATCGGGTTAAACGAAAGTGTGTCAAAAAATTGTTCTAAGTGCTAACGACTTTGTTGGTATAATGCTAATCGTGAATTATTCTTTGTATGTCTTCCCAAATCGAAGCTTTAAAATTAATAAATAATTTAAGAAGCAAAGGTGAATAAATAAATAAACGAATATATAAAAAAATGAATAAAAGTGAATAAATAAATAGTGGAATAAATGCATCAATCGAATCATAAACATTTAAATATAAATAAGCATAATAAATGGCACTTATTCTCGCAACCGCTCTTGAAACTTTCAACCATAAATGTTTTAAATTTCCGCTCGAAAACATGCCTGAAAGGAGATAAGGGGGGATAGCATGCGGCACTAAGAGCAAATGCTAGTTGGCTTTGAAATACGTGAATCACCGCATCATTTCATCACCAACTGCAGACAGATGCTTACTGCTGAGAAAGGATAAAGATTTGGCTTGAAAGCTATTTTTGAAGGTTTCTTAGACGTACGAGGAAATAATTCGAAAATTCTGGTACATAATTGAAATCTTTTGTAAGTAATTCCCAACTTTGATAGAGTCCGTAAGGTGAATTTTGTCTCGATTGTCGACATCTATGTGAGTTGTCGATTTAAGAGTGCCAAAAATTTTTTTAACTCAATTTTTTCTCTGTAGAACTGGTGTCATGCAGCATAGAAACGAATCCCACTCGATGCAACTTTAGGAGACATTTGATTTTAGGCGAATCAGTAAATTTGTTATCTAAGCTGAGCTATTAAAGATGCAAATCCCAGCAGCTCATTCATTCTCCAATATGCTTTTCCACTTTTTCTTATCCAAAAAAACAAGTGGAAGTTGATAGCAAAAATGCACACACAATAATTCATCCATCGATCGATGCACTTCGATTGATTATGCGAATGTCACGATTGCTGTACATCTTGGAGTCCACGACCTTATGGGACATTAACACTTTCTCATACTTCGAATGATCTCCAGAGGGCTCGGAAGGAAACCTTTTTGCAAAAGCATAACAAGATTTTCGTTCCACGCAACTCCATATCCTTTGTTTCCTCAAATTCACGAGGATGGAATATGAGAAACTTGAAACGAAATTTTTCTTGGACAGCAACCTTAACTATCGCTGTGTTCGTTATGATTCAATTTGTAAAGAGAATACAAAGCTCACCACAGACTGTATTGATAAACCCCACCGAAATAGAGTAATTTTAAGATAAGCTTGTATTAAGAAAACGAGAAGGGCAACGAACTCATGAAAACTATTTTGAGCAAAGATGAAACAATCCGAGTGGGCGGATGAAAAGCGACATTCAATGGTCGCCTAAAGGGGTCATCGCATTTGCTGAATGAATGCGATGAGTGGCAACGCCTCATGCTCACATGCCGTTCCATGCAAAAGAAAACGTTCGTTCATCGTTCATTTTTATTCCCTCAAGAGAAAAATGGTTCAAATGTTGACTAATCAGCAACGCCCATCCATTGGTCAGTGTTCATTTGGTATAGCGGATATTGCGTTGGTAGTACACAACTTCATGAGTTCTCGAACCGCTCATAGACTCGGTTGAGACGGACAAGAACTTAAGCAAAGAGCTTGGGCAACGATGAGAGACGCAGATTTGCTCGACAAAAATTCCTGATGGAGTGGACAGTGGCCAATATAGTCAATGTCGACATAATTACGACTAAAACAACCTTTCTTTTGAAATTATTGCCGGGGAGGTGGGCTGAGAAATCGAAAATTAAAACACCATTAAAAGAGTCAACTAAACGAATGTCGTCAGAAATCATTAATAAAATGACAGGTGCACTTCTATGAACACTCAGCAGTAGAAGTCGCTACTTTGATTCGTTGTAAAAATGTCTCCACGTCAGAATTCAAAGATCTCGAGCCACAACCACGCTACAAAGAGGTTCAAAAAACGACAAAAAATTGGTGCAGACATCACGTCAGCTATTATCTAGTCGATCAACTTTGACAATTTAGCTATAGATAGTCGGCTTCATATTGCTTAGTGAAACAGCTACGCGCTACACAAAAAAAGAGTCATTAGAGGTAGATGTGAGCATGCATGAGTGCATGAGCGAGCAATAAATATGCGGTCATTTTTGCAAGTTCGAAATGATAATAGCCGCACGATTATCTTATTCGCGCTTGTGTGGGTCATCTCCGAACGTTTATTTTCTGCACTTAAAGCTGTTAAAGTAGTTGAAAAAATTTTTGAACTTCATGGATCAGGGCTTCTCCTGGTTTCGATTATCGTCCTGGTTGAAGGCTTTGTAGGCATTTTGAAAGTCAAATTGCTATTGAGGCAGTGAAGTATGGAGGAACAATTCTTCGGTATTGCTTATCCGGTGAGTGCATCGAGAGGAAGTTATTCGAAGCAATGTGTTTGTTGGTCATTGATGTTCTGATGAGTGCATTAGTCACAAATTTCCTCGTTCGCTTACGCACATTCATTCTTTCAGCGAGCTTTTCGATACTCAACAATTCTTTTCTTGCTTCTCAGCTAGTTTATTGAATATCCTTTCGCTTTGTTCGAAACCTATCAATCTTCTTTCCTCTATCACGGATATTTCCTAGCTTTATCAATTATCCACTGGAATGTTATTCTTATTGCATCTATCGACTGATGACATTTATTCTGTTTCATATGCTTCATTGCGCTTTTTCAGCTTTATATTTTGCCAGTCCACGTTCCATGAAATGAATCAGTAACCACTACCCATCTTTGCAGATTCTTGGATTTGCGTATCGGAGAAATCCGCAAGATCTGAACTTGAGTCGGTGCACAGTTTCATAAGCTGCTTCAAAAAAAAAAAATCCTCAGAAACGTTTCACAAAAAGGATCAGGAAAATATGGTCTCAGCGTATGGGAGATTCTGTTACCAAAAACAATTCATCAAAACCTAGATGCCGTTAAAATATTCAAACCTCAAGCGTCTTACCGATTTACTTTCTCAAAGAGTTCAACTAAGCATCGATCTTATCACTTTCTTTCTTTGGCTTCAGTCTTCTAGCATTGATAGCACTAAAAAAGCAATACTAGCAAAGGTCCGTTGAGAAACCCTCCAGGTGAAATACTATTATGCACCATCATTGCTCTATATAGCTCCAAACTTCATATGACTCAAGTGTTTCCTTTCTGAAGACCGATATATTCGCACTGAGCAACAATACACGTGACAGTCGGCTAGCGTCAAAAGAGGCAAACGCTGAAACTTGCCATAGGAGCTGGCACGATGCAGTCTTCCACATCCTCCTCAGCTGACCAACGTAACTAAAGAACGAAAATGCTGGAAATGTCGTCTTCATATCTTTGATAATCCGATCATCTCTACATATAAGGTCCACCAAAGTTTGCAGCTTCAAAATTAGTGATTCATGAATTGGTGTTATCGGATAGGCAGATGGATACATATACCTGTATAAGCAAAATGCAACATTATACGACGATACACTTTTGCAGTGAGAACTTGTGGAACATAAAGTGCTCGTCTTTGTGTGAACGAATGATTTACTTTCCAGTGCTGCGGAAGAAACATTCCCTCAATTGGCAGCAGTTTTGGTGCTCAGTTTCATTCGGAACTTTCCTCGACACCTCGCTGTGCGTCGATCACCAATACAGAACCAAAAAAAAACCTTCGCAATATGGTGTAAATAATCATCATTGCAGTGCTCTTCGCTCTAGGACCTCGAAGGCTTCAACCGAAACGCCTGATGTTCAAGGAGTTGGATGTGCTTCATCTCTCAAGAACTCGGCTTTATCAGATTGGTCTCATCGCAAAATTTTCAAACCCATTGTTTTCCATTGTTGACGACGTCACTGACTTTTAATAAATGCTTTAATAAATAAATGTTTTGCAATAAATGCCCTGAGCCTTTTACCAATGAATACTTTTGAATAAAGGTATAGGCTGAGCCTTTTACCAACGACTTTTGCCTATGAATAAAAAAGGAAAACGTCCTGGACCTCATCTGTAGTTTAAGCGACACGCAGAAGCGTAATAAAAACTGCACAGCTAACCCTTCAGCAAAACGATGTTTTACATTGTAGTAATGTGAATCTGCAGCTGAACCCCAACAATTCGTTGTGCACAGTGCCTAGGAAATTCCCTCATGATTTCCAAATACCTCATTACAATGGCGCTCGAATTGCATGCAAAAACAGCACGTAAAATTTCATTGCATGGACCAGATTGAATGGCTGCTGATGGGAAAAATTAAGCGCAGAAATACACGTACGAAAAGCTTCATTTTTTTTTCAGACGTTAATGGTTATTTGATAAAGAATTACGGAAGGAAATTAGTGAAGAAATATTAGAAGCTGCTTTACTTATGTTTTTTACTTTCACACTTTCATATTCACGTCCAGTGGCTTTCATCGCTGAAAGGAATTTAATGAAGATATCAATTTGCACTTGTAATTTCTATTGATAAGCTTTCTGAAATGTTTCTAGGTTCTGCCTCTTTTGAAAGACTCCTCTAGAGCGAAAGCATGAGGATAATAGTATCAGAAGACATCATGTCCTCTGGAATCATGAAAACGCTTGTTGAAGCTTCGTCACACCTGTTCAGCCCGAATTAAGGTTCTTAGGAAAAGTAAAAAAAAAATGCAAAAGCCTGCAGAAGCTTGTAAACAGCAATGAAAGACCTATAAATATATCCTAAATATCCAAAATGGACTCGACAAGCGTACAGCATATGCTAATTAAATTGGGTAATCTTAGTAATTGCATACATTTTCAATGCATCTAACTCGGTACAGCCACGGCATCGCTCAAAATTTGCTCCAGGACCATTGAGATGCATTTCTGGTGATGGCAACCGCGTGAATTCCCATGCAGCTTTCACTCAAATGTCATGTCTTTGTATCATTTCTCATTTCCATCACCAACATATTGGTTTTTACTTTTAGAAATTATTGTGCCCATCGAGTAAATAGCCCATCGAATATGAATTTTGAGTTTTTTAAACACTTTATAAGCGATAATATCACTTCCTAGCAATGCCATGAGATAGGATCCGCAGTTCAGACAATTCAGGTCAATTTTCGGTTACACTTGTTAAAGAGCACTTTTAAAAGCTCGCTATCGGCATCTATCCTTGGCAGCGTTTATGGGAGAGCAGTAAATGAACAATTGGCTGAATTATGATCTTTCTTCATGAAAATAATGAGTAGAACTGCAAGAGTATGCACCTATGACAACAACTCTATAAGCTTCTCCAGGTCATCAAACAATACCTCAAGCATTGACAACGTTGAAGTAGGAGCACTTCAAATACAGCATCATATCTTTAATCGCAAAGGTACTTTGTGATAGATGAGGATGGATCTAAGCAGTCATAACAGCAATAGCTGTCATCATAATACTGTATAACTGCTCTTTTCCTCGATTATCTTCTTGAGATATATATTTGGCTGAAGTCCTGCTCCTCTGCCTTGGAAGCCATTTTGATTATTATACGAAAAAAATATTTCCACATTTTTCCTCAATCTCCTCGTAGAGTGCCTCCGTGGAAAAATCCTTTAGGCAAAGGCTCGCGTCATGATTAAAATAATGAGATATTTTAGGACGCACAATAATGAACGATCCCTTCGCGTTGAGTGGATTAAAATATTTAAACTTTTTTACTCAGTAATAGAAATAACCAATAGGCGCACCATGAGACCTCACCCATCCCAGCGTATTTTAACATTTCGCTCGATTGGACGCACATATAAATGCTGGATTATTTAGAGACGGTGAATAAACATTCGATAAGATGTGTTGTCCGATGGAGTAGAGCAGCTTCACAAATTTTGAGCCATAAAATAATTTTTAAGGAGTGCATGATTGCTGACGCTGAAGAAATATGATTCACGGATTTCTTGGCTCATTTAACTGCAAATAACTCACATACAACGCCACTAATCCGTAACACGACTAAAAGCAGGAAGTCGTCAATGTGCGCATAAAGCTCGCAGAATTTCGACCAAACGATTTTTATGGGTAAGTAAATTGAGCGACCAGGCCAACATACACACCCACATGAGCGCAAATACGAATGCACACACAATTACCAACAAATGTCCATTGGACAGGATACGTCAGGTGAGTGCGTTGCTACAACATGATTACACAAAAAAAGTGAAAGAAATGTTGCCAAGAAATGGGCGCAATATGGCATTCTCAGAGGTTTCAACAGCATGCGAATGGAGAAGGGCGAATAATTTGAGATGACGGTCACCGAGGCATGAAAAAAAAATGAACGCATGGTGTGGTAATATTTGGACGACACAGTTGATGCTCTCCTACTTGATATCGACATCGAAAATTTCTTTATTCTTTTTTCACCAGGGTGCCATTGTATTGGTGAATCTCGTTTCATTTTTGTGGACATTTGCGCCAAAAAATCTTCAATTATCGATCGAGACCAGTCACAAATGTCAAATTTTCAACATATAATTGATTGTAAAGCCGTTTCTCAACATTTTCTTTCAATCCACTAGCGACTAATTATCTCAACAAGCATATACAAATATGGCTTCCTGTTCGGTCTCGATCTGAAGCGTTTTTGTCACAACACCATTCGATTGTGGACAATAAAGTTTGCAAAAAAAAAAAAGATCGCATCAACATTGTTGCGTTCACTTATTTGTTTCCTTGATTATTGGACGAATTTTTGAGATCATCAGACCTACCTATATAAACTCCAACAATAGTCATTATGATTATCGGCTGACGATTATTTCATAAATCAATTTCAGCA
>JAARMF010000436.1:9749-22185 GCA_022844705.1 Toxascaris leonina | reverse complement strand
ATATATATGAAACTTGCAATGAAAATACTTCCGCGTAAAATATTCACTGAGTTGTTCGCTTCATCTATTTAGCCTAGTGGATATGTGATCTTGTCAACAGAGCATCTCAGCGAATGCAGCTAAATGAAAATGCGAGAATCCGGTGAAAAAGTTGCTGAGGAACTTTTGAGCTGTTTAAGGTATTTCCACAGATGACATTAAAGGTAATAAATGTTACGATCGAAAACTTAAAAAAAAACGAAAATTCTCAAAACAGACGGTGAATTACCGGTAAAATTTTTTCGGGATGAAACCAATTAGATGAGATGTTAGAGTTAGATGAATTAAAGTGCGATGAGCGCTTAATGGCGTTATCCGATCATATTACTTAACACAAATGAGTGAAAATAACACTCCATTTCCTGAAAAAAATTGTGTATAGGATGTATGATATTGAAAAAAATATCGGAATGTTTGTGCGAGTGTCTTCTGAAATGAATCGGAGTTTATGAAACAACCGAACATAAGCTAAACGAAATCAGAGGAAGCTCAAAGCTTTAAGGAATATGAAGTTGCAAGCACCATCTTTTTCTAATCCGTGAAACTTCTGAAGTGAGTCGAACAAAGATTAAGAGTCGACTACGAGACGACAAACATGATTTAGCTTGATCCTCAGCATATTGTTCTTTCAGTTGTAACGACAAATCGCTGCCGATTTATTTCGTGTTTCCTTAGAATAAGACGACACTAACGTATATCAACCAGATTCCATGAAATTGTTGCGCCAGCAATACCCGGAAGTAAAATACTCTTTCGTGGAACTGTTTAGCTAAGAAAATGCCCTGAATAGGGCATATGACGCAAATTTGGTGGAGCTGCAAAAAGCATTTTAGAGCGCATTTGGATTGCAGCGAAGATGATTGAATTCGTCCATCGTGGGACCATAAGGACGTCTCAGCGAAGAAAAATGTCGATATGATGCACGGTAAGATCAAAGTTCGCTAGCATCATTCACTTATATTCAAGCAAAAATCTCTCACCTAAGAGAGATCCGGCAATTGCCAAATAATCTAAATTTGATCCAGACTTGTGGGAGGGGAAATCCAGACATATATATCTGGGATGAGAAAACAATAAATTTTATGAATAATTTCGAAAGTGGGCATAATTCATCTGTGATCGTCACACCATGAAATCACAAACTCTGCTCAACAGATAAATGATGCTCATCTTTTTTCGATGTTTTCAGCTTCGTCTCTTTACCCCATCTGTTACGCGCTTCCCTTCATCCGATTTCCATAGTTCTTCACCGCGTATTTAATTTGGTTGCTGAGAGTTGCTTGCATTATCCTCTTCATTTATCATTGAGATAAAGAACACTTCATGATAACGGCATAGTCAGCGCCAATAATACGTCACGGATGTGATTCTGCAGTGTGGGCTGTGTGACAGCATAAGCCCGCATGTCGGTGTGTCTGTGGCGTGCTAATGCGTACGTCAGCGCACATCTCTGTAGGACCGAGTGCCTGTGGCTGCGCCTATCGGTGTGCGTCAATGCATGGGACTCTACGTGCGTCCATCCGCGCCCATGGGTGTATGTCTTTCTGCATTCGACAATACGCATGCATTTATATGTATAGTATATGTCTGCCTACATATCCGCATATCCATCTATGTATCCATATACCTGTAATTGCGTGCGCCCTCCTATCTGTGCCTCCGTGTGCCTGCTTGCCAGTGTCCGTGTTTCTGTTTGCACCATCTGCGTCTGCATGCACCTGCAAATGTGCGCGTCTATGTGTGCCCCCGTATGCTCGTGGGTGCGTTTGTGTGAGCTCCTTTGTCTTTTCATGTATGTCGTTGTGTTGAGCACCCGGGCAAGGCGTGCTTCTTTATGTGTCTGCGCATATGTGTCTGTCTGCGTCTGCATATATTCGTCTGCATATGAACGCATAAGTCCGTGGGCACCCACACCTGCTTGTGTTTGTCTGGGCATATCTTAATGTTTGTTGGCATGTATATGTGAGCCTGCGAGCACCTGCATCCATTTGTCCCAACCAGTGCGTGCTGACACGTGTTTGCGAGGGTGTACATCGTGTCTGCACACCTCTGCAGACGTCTGTTTCACCTGTGCGTGTGGTATTTACCTACCAGTATCTTTCTGAGTGCCTCTGAGCGCATCTCTATATGTGGCACTTGGCGCACTTGTTCGTGTCAGTATGTGTGGGCCTATGAGTGGTCGCGCACGTGCTCTCTGCATGTACGTGTATGTATGTGGATATGTATTGGTCTGAAGTGTGTCCGTGCCTACGTGCCTATGCTTGTTTACATTCACTCATGTGTCTGTTTTTGAGTGTCTGCGCATCTTTGCGTCCGAGTTTCTGATTGTCCCATTCCTTTTGTATCCAGAGAGTGCTTATCCTGAATGTGACTTGTAAGGACCTTTTAGGCCATTTACAGAAGAGACCACTTCATTAAAAGAGAGCATATGAGCCATCATTTCACTGAGTTCCAAGTTTCCGTACGAGTGGCTTCCTCAGGGCAGATAGTGCATGAATGCAAATTAAACTGTTTTGGCTTTTATGCATTCACATCAACAACCGTGGGGTTTGGGAGATAACATACGGGAGAAAATGACACGAAATGCGCTTTGCATTCTCTTCACCTCACGTTCCGCCTTTATAAATTGCTGACAAATGACGAACGTGCACAATATTGCTTCTATTCCCGGACGGTTGAGCAAATATAGACATCAACAACATGCATTCGAAACAAACTACAATAGCGCAATAATTAAAGTATAATATTCAGTGTATTTCAGAAGTATTCCAAGTGTCATCAGTGCTTCACCACTTCGTCAACCTCATAGCAACATTGATTTGGATTTGTTTTTTGAGAAAAGTCTCTCCTTTATCTGAACATATAGAATGCATTTTGCAATTGCAGTAAAATAGTTATTACCAATGTTATTACCAATACTCGTGTCTTATAATATATTGCGTTTTTATTCAAAGTTACTTTCAACGCAATTAATTAACAGTATTTTTTCACTCTTCAATTTTATTATCTCACCAAGGCGTTATACTTTGTGTTTTGAGCATTAGTCACCGAATGTCTGAAATGTTTACGTCGAATGAGATAGGCGAAATTTAGAGCACTTTTAATATTGCACAAATTTAATATTTTAATCTTTGATCAATTATACTCCTCAATTCCATATATATATTTTAATCACTCATTATTTGTTAAATTGAATTTCCCACTACTCTTCATTTCTTTATTTTCAGCGTTTCTTTTCCTTCTCCTACCAATCATTCTCTCAATAATTTTAACGTGGTGTCTCTGTACAATTCAGAAACTGTTTTCATGGTAATTTGGCTCCAATAGAGAGGGTCCTAGAGGTGCACTAACATATCAACGATTGAAAAAGAAACATCGGTTGTGGTAATCGGAAAGGATCAGGATGAAAGAAATATTCCTTTTTTTACCGTATGGTTATATGAGGAAGGAGGAAACAGTACGATAGAACTATACAGAAAAAAACAGGACAAATGGATATGCTTGAATGGGATACTTAAATTGCAAAATAGTCAGAAGGAAGTTACTGAGCCTCCTACTGAACGAGCTAACAGATGTTGGTGGTGTAGACGTGGGTGGGAGTAAGTTGCATTTATCAGTGACCTTGCTTGTGACCCATCCTTACACGTTGCTCTTAACCCTTGGCTTGCCTATCACATATTTTCCTACTTTCCGGGTATTCTTGAGGATAACATTTCCCCTGACCTCGCGGATTGTTAAATATTTTCGTTGTATGTCCGTAAAAGGACAAGATATAAAGTGATGCGTGTCTCATTGTCTAGTTTCTTTGGATACAAGAGGGTGCAACATGAGAATATCTTATGGTACCAAAAACGACAGCACAAATCTCCCGACGGGCAATTCTCTGGCAATGCACGTAGTATTGAGAGGTTTTCGCGAAGGTTTATCTTCTTATTAATGGCTGAGAAAGCAAATGTAAGCCGCGCTCTTTGTTCGACTAGAACCTTTTTGCAAAAGAAAAAAATTCGCACTACTTCAACCGCTTATGGTAGTGATAGGAAAAGAAGTGAACATGATTGAATAATTCATATTGGGCTATTAGGGTAAAAATGATGAACACTAGAGCATTTTAGTCAATTTAAAGAGAGGAAATTGGATCGTAGTTACCCTTTCTGAAAGTACGAGAGAGCGCTTTTGAGTGACGGAAATGAAAAGTCAGGAATGAAAAATCGGAGAGTATTAAATGAAGAATTTGAAAAGGGAAACCCAAGCGTAAATCTGTGCCGATGGATGATGAAATAAATCGGAGCGCATCAGTTTAGCAAATGCCACAACAACGATTTCAGCAGAAAATATTCCTCATTTTATAGGTTGGCTCATATGCTTATGAAGCTTATGGACCGTATGTGCATCTTGGCCTATAATTTCCATTGTTATGTGTTATAATAGCGGTACCGGCTAACCTCCTGGATTTCGAGCATAAAAACGTTTCCCTTGCTGCAGAGCAGAATCCACCTGCTAGCATCATGGCTTAATAATGGTTATCGGAGATCGGCTTACTTAAGACTTACCAAACGTCATTTATTTGATCGTTCTAGTGCTTTCATCAGGAGAAAGAGATGAATACGCACAGACACAACGCTCTGCTGATGCATAATTTTAAGAAAACAAAGCACAACAAAATTAGCAGAGGAATTAGATCTGAAACTATCATCGCAACAAATAAGAGGAGATGGTTCTCTTCAAGCAAAAATCCAGAAAAGTGTTAAGTGACAAACTATAGGCAAAGAGTGCAGCAAAAAAGTTTCGAGTCTAATGTTAACGTCCCTTTTGCGGACCCGAATGAAACTCCTTAGAGTGATAATACGGAATAAAGTGAAAAAGTAAAAAAGCATCATCCTCCTCCTCCCACTCCTAATAAGTATGTGGAAGAAAATTAGACGGAAAAAAGAGTGCAAGNATGAGTGCAAAAATGACCGAAGTGAAAAGTTGTGGAAGACAGCGAAAGAAGGCATTTACCGAGACTACAAATCTACTGTATCGCCCCACTGACTTGGAGAATTTAAAGTGCGAATTGAAAATGTTGCAGATGAATTTTGAGCTGCAATTGAATTGCGAAGATATTGCAATGTTGCAAATAAAAATAAATAAAGTTATTTAGTGAAAACGTTGCAAAGTTGCAAATCTGAATTTGAAAAAGCCCTTAAAAATGACCACTAAATATTAGTATAAAGAGAATCATTTTTTTTTCACTCATCAACGCCAAATTCAATAATTTTCCAATACTTTGTACTCATTACGCACTCATAGCAATGTTTTTAGATGCGTCTGCTTGTCTGATTGTTTCATGTGATAAACTCATAGACATGCAAAGATGAAATCCTTTCTGTAAACAGTGCGTTAGATTCGGAATCAATTTACACGAACAATGGTCATTGAGATATTTGAATGAAGCTTAATTCAAGTCATATTTCTAACAGTTATGATTTGCGTCCTGAGTGAGTGGACTTCACATTGAGTGCCCATAGGAGATATAATATGCCAAGAACGGCACAATATAACCTTTATTTACTCTCTGGCTGTTTAAAAAATGGCAAAACNTTTACTCTTTGGCTGTTTAAAAAATGGCAAAAGTGAACGTTTTATCTGTGTTATTGCTGCTCTACTGTCAACACCCCTCATAAAGAATTTGGTCTTAATCGCAGCTAAATCGGTGCAGAATATGGCTTCCGGATTGGTGCAGTTATTGTGTTGAGTAAGGAAAAAATAAATGCTTCTGAACCCTTAGCAAATCTGCAATATATGGCACATAACCTGGATATAGAAGTTCAAAAACAGAGCGACGTATACCTTACCGAAAGGTAGTGGAAATCAGCCATTTGTAATTTACGATCTACAACAGCGGCATACCGTTCTATCTCAACGACAGGTTATTTTCTGTCTTTTTATAGGCAAATTTTAGGTCATGATATTGCTCGCAAATATCCTGCACGTTTGCAAGAGTAACTGTGCTAGCAGAGTAACTTCGAAGTTTGTTACGAGTTGTGAGGTGTTGAAACGTGCTAGCTGCATCTTGATAGCTGTCCCTGCTTTTCGATGTAACACTCAGTAATTGCTTCACTTATTATTATTGTTTTTTTGACTATGAATAAGAGCAATTGAACTACGCATGTGGATGGGATAAGCTTAATGACTTTGAGTGCTTAGCATGCAACATATAAGTATTGCAGTAGGAAACATAACGCAGTAATATATAGTGATGGATGAGTGATTCAGTTAGAATTCAAACAATCTTCAGAAGGCCTAAAGAATCATATAAAAAACGAAAGAAAATGTCGAAAAATATTACTTTTAAACAGACCGCAACTGGTATGAGAGAGTGTGCCAAATAAATATTTGTGTAATCTTTGCATAAATATAATTAGGAGAGAAATATTGGTGATTGAAAGAGAATTGAATTCGTTTTTTGCGAAAGATTTGCAAAAGAGGCACATCGTAATTCGCTTCCGATTTACAAACGATTTATATCTTTGCCAGGCCTGCTCGCCTGGCCAGCGGGGTGGCGTCACTTATTGGCTACAACAATGCAAAACCATGGGTCTCGGTACCCTAATGGAAGCGCATTGTGACCGGCAGCGTCATCGACGCTCGATAGTCCGGTCAATCAAGTGATCAAGTGATATCTTTGCCACTAGATATCTTCGATAAGTGTATAAATAGATAACGCAGATAACTGCAAAATGCGCACATTTGAATACTAATTTGATAAAATGCTGAAAGTCGGCGAGGAGATGAGTTCAACAATGGTTCCAATAAATTAGCGAAAATCTCACAAGAGCGATTTAAAGTGATAGGAATGAAAATATTCAGAAATGATTATGAGGTCGTTTGCGCAAAACATGTGTTATTCAGATGGACGATATATGCTCTGGCGAAGAATCATATGAAACAACAGTACGGATAGGTGTCGTACTGAGTTAATTGATTTGTTAGAATCGTGCACATTTTCCTGCCAATAGTGAAGCCACATCTTCCACCTGTTTTCTCCATAGTCTTTCCTTTTCCCTGTATCGCCCCAGCTAGTCGACTTTAGCGTGATTTGGCTCTTTTGCCTAGCAGCTTAACCCACTCCTCGTTTTGTCTCAATCTTTTCGGGTAAAACTCCATCCATTTTTGGGTCTAATTATCACTAACCGCATATCTGCAGGTGATAGGCACTATCATTGCAATGCCTNGATAAAACTC
Source organism: Toxascaris leonina (assembly GCA_022844705.1). Lineage (NCBI taxonomy): Eukaryota > Metazoa > Nematoda > Chromadorea > Rhabditida > Ascarididae > Toxascaris > Toxascaris leonina. Next base: position 14,922 of record JAARMF010000436.1, on the reverse strand, counting down.
CATCCATTTTTGGGTCTAATTATCACTAACTGCATATCTGCAGGTGATGGGCACTATCATTGCAATGCCTTCTCCATACTCGCAGACCGCTACCACAGCAAATTTGTGTTTTAGTATGGAATAGCGTTTCGGAAAAATACAACAGTGTAAAAGACATAGATCCGTCGACTGGCAGTCACGTCGAGTTTGAATGGTTCGTCAACTGAATGATCCACACATGTGTTCCAACAGACGCAAAATAAGTCCGCAATACAAGTACGTAACCATAGTGCAGACTGCAAATGCGAAATTTGCACAGCCCATAAAACATTGACGGATGTGAATGGTTTTTCAGTGAGTCGATAGGCAGATACTGGATTTGCGACAAACGAATAGAAAAGCATCGTTTGAAGGATGTTTCATAAAAAATGAAAAGGAAGCCGAAAAGTTTGGTTCGAAATGAGGCGATCTGGTAGGCATACAACATGTGTGTTTCGAGAAGCGAGACGGAAGCATTATTAAGAAAGTTTTTATAGCAGAATGAGGGTGCCTCATATCGACATGGGAAGCGACTAGTCCTTCATCAGCATTTCTTGTGAACGAAAATGGGGATTGCGATTTAGTGCAATCGGTTCTGTGNAGTCCTTCATCAGCATTTCTTGTGAAGGAAAATTTAGTTGCAATCCCCATTTGTACTATATCGTCAGCAAAACCCTTGCAGCATACCCTCTACCCGTGCATTCGCAAGACGTCACTATGCATCTTGAATTTCATGCTTTCCATTATTGATGATAAAGGACATCCGATGTGCCATAAATTATAGGAAAATGGAAAGAAAGCCGATCTAGGTTGACAATGAAGCAGAAAAGAGATATGATAAGAGAAGAGAAATGTGTTCCATACTTCAATCCCGTCATTCTCTTTCCCATCCACATTTGAATGGCATGCTGTGCTTCAACTGCGTTCCGTATGCGAATGGGTATAAACACATATATCTTTGTCTGTATGATTGCTTCATCTCGGGTATTGAGAAAGCTACAGCAAGCACACTTCTTAGATGAAATCTGTACCATAGGACATGGAGGTTTATCTCTTAACTGTAAGGACAATTATCGTTGTCGGTTGACAAAAATATTTTCTTTAATTTTGTGTGAGAGAATCGGATTGCTCAAACATGGGTGCATTATTGTGGAAGTCCTATTGCCTTTTGCGAATTGAGAGAATTAGTTGCTGCAATGATGGCAATGCAGAAGTGGATGTCGTCTTACATGATGTGCGATCGCATTTTATCCCCTACATGCTTGTTTTCCAGAAATATGGTAAGCAGTTTAATTCATTCGGTTTTTCGGCAAAATTCTTTAAAATCTGCATGATTCCAGAATACTAGAAGTTTAAACGAGTTGCTATCTTCAGGAAGTATCGACAGCTTGAATAGATAGGCCTATTCCAGGAGGAAATGAATTATGACAATAAATTAGATGAGGTGCTAAAATGTTTAAGATAGACAGGCATATGAGAAGCATTCCAGGTAGACATATGAAAACATCACGCTAGACTCACACATATGCACGTGTACTATGATATCCTAATGCGAATAAAACGTATGATGCGTCACGGATAACCCAGCCAACGGGAGGTTTCATGAGTGAGAAAGCATTCAGGGAATATCATATGCATTAGAGTCAACGAAGATGCGGTGCGGATGGTGTGAGGGTGGTGAGGTGCACCCACGTACGGAACGTTTATGGCTCCACGCCATACACAAAAGAATATGTCCCAAACATGATAGCATCTGCTTTCTTTGGCTTTGCAATCATTTAATAAAAGGACGTATATATTACATCGACATATTGAAGCGCATTAGAAGCAAACTATAGAGCAGCCGCATTTGGGCGATTATTTTGAGCATANTACATCGACATATTGAAGCGCATTAGGAGCAGACTATAGAGCAGCCGCATTCGGGCGATTATTTTGAGTTAAATCAAATGCAGAGATTAAATACATTCGATCAACATAATAGTGAATGTTGACGAATTGGGCAGCAAATTTTTACGAATGCTTCAAACTTGTCTTGAGAAACGAAATCTGAAATTTTCGCTTCAATGGAAATTACAGTTGAATTCCTATGTCACACCGAGGGTCCACCAGTCAGAACAGTGTGATAGGTCGATACTGATACTGATAACAATCAAATATGCTAATATAAAGACTGCTAGAGCGTTTTCTTGGGAATAGATTCACAACCGCTTTGTACAACCTCTCCGCCTTCTATATGCAACATTTTTGACTCGGTTCGTTGAGCTGCGTGTACATTACATCACTCTTCAGCTTTTGCTTCATTGAGAGCAACACATTGTTGTCAGACGAGTTTAGTTCAAGCGAGCTTCTCACTGATTGCGGAAATATGAAAGATTGACGAATGGAAAACACAATAGGTCATTGATCATTGAATTACGAGATGATCGATCATCACAGGAAATTCTTCTAAATTACTTCACACTATTAGATACGAGCTCAACCAAAACGAGCAACTTGAAATAAGCGCTCGTTTCCTTCCTGAAACGATCAAATTACGGAATTGAGAGCAAACATGTCCTAGAAAGTGCTAGCTATATCTCATTTTATCAATTGTAACCCGGCATGCAAATGTGCAATTCATACCTGTCGAAAGTACCCGACTTGTGACGTCCGCTGACCACTTTGACTTCAATTGTTGATTGTTGCTATACGTTATTGGCTCCCTCACAGGAGCGACACAAATGCTGTCCAAGCGCGGGCCGTGAATAATGCAAGAGGCGACTCTAGTTATGCGAAGAACCTATCGAGTGGACGCAAAGGATTTTGTACAATTGAAAGTGCTGTTTTATATGAGAAACATTCGATTCGTCGGAATAAAAGCGCCGCAAAAATTTTGAGAGCACAGCACTAAAATTCTGCGAGAGAATATGTGAGTGAGAAAATGGCTTCGGGCTAATCTATAAACGCGCAAAGCAACGAACACAAGTGCTATGTTAAAATTGAGTGGTCTAATGAAGAGAATGATAAAAGAAACGTGAATTATTGCTGCAATTCACACAGATATCTAAATGCGTCCCATGAGAGTGATCTATAAAGAATTCGCTTTAAAAGATGAAGCCCTCAATGTAGATATACTTTCACTCAAATACCGCAAAGAGTTTCCAGAAGAAAAAAAAACAACGCACATATTCGACTGTAGATAAATATCATAAATTTAGTGAGACGCAAACATTTATATTGGAAACTTCTGCAGTTTGTGTTCCGATAATGTACATCAAGAGCTTGTCCGTCAACTTTTTTTGTGAATATTCTCAGAAGGTACCGTTTCCAGTGCTAATTAGGCGTTTGTTTTTACGCATTTGGCGTCAGTTTTAACGATTGTCTTAAACTGACAAAGACGCGTCTTAGCAAACAACCTTCTTCCAATGACTTAGTCATTACAATATGAACGGAATATGATTTCCGGAGTATTCCCACTTCCGTCTGTGGATTGGATGATAATAGAAATGAATAATTATGAAAGAATTGAGTAAGGCGAACTTTTCATCGGAATATAAGCAAGATTAACGATAAGCAAAGATGGGCCGCAGAAAAAACTGAATTTCCTATTTGGTGATGATGGGTAGAATTATGGATATCGGTGCACTTGGCACTCAAGCGAGTCAGTCTCGTTTTATATCCTTGAATGATTCATGAGAAATACTCATTGGGCGCTGCAAGCTGATCAGTTGAAATCGAACAATATTTTGCTCTCAAGTAGCGTGAATATTCCTATTTGGAAATCGAGATCGGTACTTTTCTAACGAAACGGGATAATAACGGACTCGAGACAAGCAAATTCCAAAGAAAGATCAAGCGAGACTCGGAATATTCTAATAAAATTCCGTCTCAATCAAATCCCACCTGTGTGATTAGTTTTCATAGCTGCGTCAAGAAATTTGCTCAACAAAGTTGATAAACGAGATAACGAGAGTTAGCATTTGATGGTCATCGAACTGTTCATCTATCAATGCTCTGATTTTAAGAAAACGTGAAAAATATCACTGTGTCACAAATATTTCTTGAAAAAAACGAACTATTAATTGACCAGTGATATTATCGATCGTAACAGTTGCTTATCAGTTAGAAAGAGGAAAAGTTGTTGGCCAATTCACTTAAGGTAATCGTTTCCACTCAACAATTCTCGGAGTAATAATATGTGATGAACGAAGTTGTCGATCGCACTACCGTATATGTGAATTACACTCGACAACGTCATATTGAACATAGTTGGCGAAGGGATGAAAGGGTGCGAATGTTTTTTTTAACGTATTTATTAGATGCTTCGATATTTTGAGGCCATCTATCTTCGACCTCATTGAAATTGTTTACATTTCATCTCGCATCGTTTACATTCCTATATCCCTTACGATTAGGTGACTGACTATTGGAATTGCTTTCAGATGATAAATTTTACACATTATCAAACGTATGAGGAGAAACTCCGCATATGCAAATATACTTCAAAGAATGGTGTGACAAATCAGTTGAACTATGCGGTATGAAGGGGTGTTTAGAGTGGCGATGAAACTGTACGAGTTATTGCATAAAATTATCCATAAGAAAGAGTTCTCTACTACAGAATGCACAATTTCATGTAACTACTACGAATACGTTTACAAATACGAGCAATTAGGAAGATGTGGTTTGTTACGGGTAAAGGGCCAGAGGTTATGACCAATTTTGCACTCATATATGATGGAAGCGTTTGGTGTAAAACAAGGGAATGATGGAAAAACGGATCACACTAATTAGTTATTGCGCGTGAATGGAGTTGTTCCACCTTGGTCTCCTCTTTCCTCATCTTCCTCCTTCCCAACATACCTTTTCTTGCCTACCATCGCTAACAATCATCTATGTTCATGACTTGTCCTTATGCAACAAGATTTTTATTGATCGAAAAGAATTGCTGGAAAAATAAGGTCTCTTCGTATTTCGCTTGACTGCATTTGTTCTAACAAGGTTTGGTAGAGGAGTACCTCAACAAAGTGGTTTTAGATTGTTGCGTTATTCCAAAACAAAAGTGCCTGGAAGTGCTTTCACCTATTCCACTTTTCGATACTCTTCTTCATTTGCCTTTCCACCGCATCAACACAGATGTCTACTTTGGGGTGGGGGGGGGGGGGGGGGGGGG